>JAZHYW010033791.1:0-18092 GCA_037355805.1 Ixodes ricinus | reverse complement strand
GAAACGTAGTCGCTCCTCTCCCCTTCAGGATATATGCGTCAGGAAACTCGCTTGGCCATTTTGTATCGGGTGCCCACAATGAGTCGGGTGCCCACAATGAGGACATGAGGAGTCGTTCCGTTGTTTATATCTTATTGTGGCCTTGTTTAACGCCGCCCCGTTGAGGGAGAAGGTCGCAGACGAGAAGAGCCGTTGTGGAAACGTAGTCGCTCCTCTCCACTTCAGGATATATGCGTCAGGAAACTCGCTTGGCCATTTTGTATCGGGTGCCCACAATGAGTCGGGTGCCCACAATGAGGACATGAGGAGTCGTTCTGTTGTTTATATCTTATTGTGGCCTTGTTTAACGCCGCCCCGTTGAGGGAGAAGGTCGCAGACGAGAAGAGCCGTTGTGGAAACGTAGTCGCTCCTCTCCCCTTCAGGATATATGCGTCAGGAAACTCGCTTGGCCATTTTGTATCGGGTGCCCACAATGAGTCGGGTGCCCAGCAATGAGGACATGAGGAGTCGTTCCGTTGTTTATATCTTATTGTGGCCTTGTTTAACGCCGCCCCGTTGAGGGAGAAGGTCGCGGACGAGAAGAGCCGTTGTGGAAACGTAGTCGCTCCTCTCCCCTTCAGGATATATGCGTCAGGAAACTCGCTTGGCCATTTTGTATCGGGTGCCCACAATGAGTCGGGTGCCCACAATGAGGACATGAGGAGTCGTTCCGTTGTTTATATCTTATTGTGGCCTTGTTTAACGCCGCCCCGTTGAGGGAGAAGGTCGCAGACGAGAAGAGCCGTTGTGGAAACGTAGTCGCTCCTCTCCCCTTCAGGATATATGCGTCAGGAAACTCGCTTGGCCATTTTGTATCGGGTGCCCACAATGAGTCGGGTGCCCACAATGAGGACATGAGGAGTCGTTCCGTTGTTTATATCTTATTGTGGCCTTGTTTAACGCCGCCCCGTTGAGGGAGAAGGTCGCGGACGAGAAGAGCCGTTGTGGAAACGGAGTCGCTCCTCTCCCCTTCAGGATATATGCGTCAGGAAACTCGCTTGGCCATTTTGTATCGGGTGCCCACAATGAGTGATGGGACATGAGGAGTCGTTCCGCTGTTTCTATCTTATCGTGGCCTTGTTTAACGCCGCCCCGTTGAGGGAGAAGGTCGCGGACGAGAAGAGCCGTTGTGGAAACGGAGTCGCTCCTCTCCCCTTCAGGATATATGCGTCAGGAAACTCGCTTGGCCATTTTGTATCGGGTGCCCACAATGAGTCGCAATGAGGACATGAGGAGTCGTTCCGCTGTTTCTATCTTATCGTGGCCTTGTTTAACGCCGCCCCGTTGAGGGAGAAGGTCGCGGACGAGAAGAGCCGTTGTGGAAACGTAGTCGCTCCTCTCCCCTTCAGGATATATGGGTCAGGAAACTCGCTTGGCCATTTTGTATCGGGTGCCCACAATGAGTCGGGTGCCACAATGGGACATGATGAGTCGTTCCGCTGTTTCTATCTTATCGTGGCCTTGTTTAACGCCGCCCCGTTGAGGGAGAAGGTCGCGGACGAGAAGAGCCGTTGTGGAAACGTGAGTCGCTCCTCTCCCCTTCAGGATATATGCGTCAGGAAACTCGCTTGGCCATTTTGTATCGGGTGCCCACAATGAGTGATGGGACATGAGGAGTCGTTCCACTGTTTCTATCTTATCGTGGCCTTGTTTAACGCCGCCCCGTTGAGGGAGAAGGTCGCGGACGAGAAGAGCCGTTGTGGAAACGTGGTCTGCTCCTCTCCCTTCAGGATATATGCGTCAGGAAACTCGCTGGCCATTTTGATCGGCTGCCCACAATGAGTGACTGAGACATGAGGAGTCGTTCCACTGTTTCTATCTTATCGTGGCCTTGTTAACGCCGCCCGTTGAGGAGAAGGTCGCGGACGAGAAAGCCGTTGGAAACGTGGTCGCTCCTCTCCCCTTCAGGATATGCGTCAGGAAACTCGCTGGCATTTTGTATCGGGTGCCCACAATGAGTGGGACATGAGGAGTCGTTCCGTTGTTTATATCTTATTGTGGCCTTGTTTAACGCCGCCTTGTTGAGGGAGAAGGTCGCAGACGAGAAGAGCCGTTGTGGAAACGTGGTCGCTCCTCTCCCCTTCAGGATATATGCGTCAGGAAACTCTGCTTGGCCATTTTGTATCGGGTGCCCACAATGAGTGATGGGACATGAGGAGTCGTTCCGCTGTTTCTATCTTATTCCTTGCCTTGATTTAACGCCGCCCCGTTGAGGGAGAAGGTCGCGGACGAGAAGAGCCGTTGTGGAAACGTGGTCGCTCCTCTCCCCTTCAGGATATATGCGTCAGGAAACTCGCTTGGCCATTTTGTATCGGGTGCCCACAATGAGTCGATGGGACATGAGGAGTCGTTCCGCTGTTTCTATCTTATCGTGGCCTTGTTTAACGCCGCCTCGTTGAGGGAGAAGGTCGCGGACGAGAAGAACCGTTGTGGAAACGTGGTCGCTCCTCTCCCCTTCAGGATATATGCGTCAGGAAACTCGCTTGGCCATTTTGTATCGGCTGCCCACAATGAGTGATGAGACATGAGGAGTCGTTCCACTGTTTCTATCTTATCGTGGCCTTGTTTAACGCCGCCCCGTTGAGGGAGAAGGTCGCGGACGAGAAGAGCCGTTGTGGAAACGTGGTCGCTCCTCTCCCCTTCAGGATATATGCGTCAGGAAACTCGCTTGGCCATTTTGTATCGGGTGCCCACAATGAGTGATGGGACATGAGGAGTCGTTCCGCTGTTTCTATCTTATCGTGGCCTTGTTTAACGCCGCCTTGTTGAGGGAGAAGGTCGCAGACGAGAAGAGCCGTTGTGGAAACGTGGTCGCTCCTCTCCCTTCAGGATATATGCGTCAGGAAACTCGCTTGGCCATTTTGTATCGGGTGCCCACAATGAGTGATGGGACATGAGGAGTCGTTCCGCTGTTTCTATCTTATTCGTGGCCTTGTTTAACGCCGCCTTGTTGAGGGAGAAGGTCGCAGACGAGAAGAGCCGTTGTGGAAACGTGGTCGCTCCTCTCCCCTTCAGGATATATGCGTCAGGAAACTCGCTTGGCCATTTTGTATCGGCTGCCCACAATGAGTGATGGGACATGAGGAGTCGTTCCACTGTTTCTATCTTATCGTGGCCTTGTTTAACGCCGCCCCGTTGAGGGAGAAGGTCGCGGACGAGAAGAGCCGTTGTGGAAACGTGGTCGCTCCTCTCCCCTTCAGGATATATGCGTCAGGAAACTCGCTTGGCCATTTTGTATCGGGTGCCCACAATGAGTGATGGGACATGAGGAGTCGTTCCGCTGTTTCTATCTTATTGTGGCCTTGTTTAACGCCGCCCCGTTGAGGGAGAAGGTCGCGGACGAGAAGAGCCGTTGTGGAAACGTAGTCGCTCCTCTCCACTTCAGGATATATGCGTCAGGAAACTCGCTTGGCCATTTTGTATCGGGTGCCCACAATGAGTGATGGGACATGAGGAGTCGTTCCGCTGTTTCTATCTTATCGTGGCCTTGTTTAACGCCGCCTTGTTGAGGGAGAAGGTCGCGGACGAGAAGAGCCGTTGTGGAAACGTAGTCGCTCCTCTCCCCTTCAGGATATATGCGTCAGAAAACTCGCTTGGCCATTTTGTATCGGGTGCCCACAATGAGTGATGGGACATGAGGAGTCGTTCCGCTGTTTCTATCTTATTGTGGCCTTGTTTAACGCCGCCCCGTTGAGGGAGAAGGTCGCGGACGAGAAGAGCCGTTGTGGAAACGGAGTCGCTCCTCTCCACTTCAGGATATATGCGTCAGGAAACTCGCTTGGCCATTTTGTATCGGGTGCCCACAATGAGTGATGGGACATGAGGAGTCGTTCCGCTGTTTCTATCTTATCGTGGCCTTGTTTAACGCCGCCCCGTTGAGGGAGAAGGTCGCGGACGAGAAGAGCCGTTGTGGAAACGTAGTCGCTCCTCTCCCCTTCAGGATATATGGGTCAGGAAACTCGCTTGGTCATTTTGTATCGGGTGCCCACAATGAGTCGGGTGCCCGCAATGAGGACATGAGGAGTCGTTCCGTTGTTTATGTCTTATTGTGGCCTTGTTTAACGCCGCCCCGTTGAGGTAGAAGGTGGCGGACGAGAAGAGCCGTTGTGGAAACGGAGTCGCTCCTCTCCACTTCAGGATATATGGGTCAGGAAACTCGCTTGGCCATTTTGTATCGGGTGCCCACAATGAGTCGGGTGCCCACAATGAGGACATGAGGAGTCGTTCTGTTGTTTATATCTTATTGTGGCCTTGTTTAACGCCGCCCCGTTGAGGAGAAGGTCGCGGACGAGAAGAGCCGTTGTGGAAACGTAGTCGCTCCTCTCCCCTTCAGGATATATGCGTCAGGAAACTCGCTTGGCCATATTGTATCGGGTGCCCACAATGAGTCGGGTGCCCACAATGAGGACATGAGGAGTCGTTCCGTTGTTTATATCTTATTGTGGCCTTGTTTAACGCCGCCCCGTTGAGGAGAAGGTCGCGGACGAGAAGAGCCGTTGTGGAAACGTAGTCGCTCCTCTCCCCTTCAGGATATATGGGTCAGGAAACTCGCTTGGCCATTTTGTATCGGGTGCCCACAATGAGTCGGGTGCCCACAATGAGGACATGAGGAGTCGTTCTGTTGTTTATATCTTATTGTGGCCTTGTTTAACGCCGCCCCGTTGAGGGAGAAGGTCGCAGACGAGAAGAGCCGTTGTGGAAACGTAGTCGCTCCTCTCCCCTTCAGGATATATGCGTCAGGAAACTCGCTTGGCCATTTTGTATCGGGTGCCCACAATGAGTCGGGTGCCCACAATGAGGACATGAGGAGTCGTTCCGTTGTTTATATCTTATTGTGGCCTTGTTTAACGCCGCCCCGTTGAGGGAGAAGGTCGCAGACGAGAAGAGCCGTTGTGGAAACGTAGTCGCTCCTCTCCACTTCAGGATATATGCGTCAGGAAACTCGCTTGGCCATTTTGTATCGGGTGCCCACAATGAGTCGGGTGCCCACAATGAGGACATGAGGAGTCGTTCCGTTGTTTATATCTTATTGTGGCCTTGTTTAACGCCGCCCCGTTGAGGAGAAGGTCGCAGACGAGAAGAGCCGTTGTGGAAACGTAGTCGCTCCTCTCCACTTCAGGATATATGCGTCAGGAAACTCGCTTGGCCATTTCGTATCGGGTGCCCACAATGAGTCGGGTGCCCACAATGAGGACATGAGGAGTCGTTCCGTTGTTTATATCTTATTGTGGCCTTGTTTAACGCCGCCCCGTTGAGGAAGAAGGTCGCAGACGAGAAGAGCCGTTTTGGAAACGTAGTCGCTCCTCTCCACTTCAGGATATTTGGCGTCGGGAAACTCGCTTGGCCATTTTGTATCGGGTGCCCACAATGTGTCTGGTGCCCACAATGAGGACATGAGGAGTCGTTCCGTTGTTTATATCTTATTTTGGCCTTGTTTAACGCCGCCCCGTTGAGGGAGAAGGTCGCAGACGAGAAGAGCCGTTGTGGAAACGTAGTCGCTCCTCTCCACTTCAGGATATATGCGTCAGGAAACTCGCTTGGCCATTTTGTATCGGGTGCCCACAATGAGTGATGGGACATGAGGAGTCGTTCTGTTGTTTATATCTTATTGTGGCCTTGTTTAACGCCGCCCCGTTGAGGAGAGGTCGCAGACGAGAAGAGCCGTTGTGGAAACGTAGTCGCTCCTCTCCCCTTCAGGATATATGCGTCAGGAAACTCGCTTGGCCATTTTGTATCGGGTGCCCACAATGAGTCGGGTGCCCACAATGAGGACATCGAGGAGTCGTTCCGCTGTTTCTATCTTATCGTGGCCTTGTTTAACGCCGCCTCGTTGAGGGAGAAGGTCGCGGACGAGAAGAGCCGTTGTGGAAACGTGGTCGCTCCTCTCCCCTGCAGGATATATGCGTCAGGAAACTCGCTTGGCCATTTTGTATCGGATGCCCTACGAGTCGGGTGCCCCATGAGGACATGAGGAGTCGTTCCGCTGTTTCTATCTTATCGTGGCCTTGTTTAACGCCGCCCCGTTGAGGGAGAAGGTCGCAGACGAGAAGAGCCGTTGTGGAAACGTAGTCGCTCCTCTCCCCTTCAGGATATATGCGTCAGGAAACTCGCTTGGCCATTTTGTATCGGGTGCCCACAATGAGTGATGGGACATGAGGAGTCGTTCCGCTGTTTCTATCTTATCGTGGCCTTGTTTAACGCCGCCCCGTTGAGGGAGAAGGTCGCGGACGAGAAGAGCCGTTGTGGAAACGTGGTCGCTCCTCTCCACTTCAGGATATATGCGTCAGGAAACTCGCTTGGCCATTTTGTATCGGCTGCCCACAATGAGTGATGGGACATGAGGAGTCGTTCCGCTGTTTCTATCTTATCGTGGCCTTGTTTAACGCCGCCCCGTTGAGGGAGAAGGTCGCGGACGAGAAGAGCCGTTGTGGAAACGTGAGTCGCTCCTCTCCCCTTCAGGATATATGCGTCAGGAAACTCGCTTGGCCATTTTGTATCGGCTGCCCACAATGAGTGATGGGACATGAGGAGTCGTTCCACTGTTTCTATCTTATCGTGGCCTTGTTTAACGCCGCCTCGTTGAGGGAGAAGGTCGCGGACGAGAAGAGCCGTTGTGGAAACGTGGTCGCTCCTCTCCCCTTCAGGATATATGCGTCAGGAAACTCGCTTGGCCATTTTGTATCGGGTGCCCACAATGAGTGATGGGACATGAGGAGTCGTTCCGCTGTTTCTATCTTATCGTGGCCTTGTTTAACGCCGCCTTGTTGAGGGAGAAGGTCGCAGACGAGAAGAGCCGTTGTGGAAACGTAGTCGCTCCTCTCCCCTTCAGGATATATGCGTCAGGAAACTCGCTTGGCCATTTTGTATCGGGTGCCCACAATGAGTCGGGTGCCCACAATGAGGACATGAGGAGTCGTTCCGTTGTTTATATCTTATTGTGGCCTTGTTTAACGCCGCCCCGTTGAGGAGAAGGTCGCGGACGAGAAGAGCCGTTGTGGAAACGTAGTCGCTCCTCTCCCCTTCAGGATATATGCGTCAGGAAACTCGCTTGGCCATTTTGTATCGGGTGCCCACAATGAGTCGGGTGCCCACAATGAGGACATGAGGAGTCGTTCCGTTGTTTCTATCTTATTGTGGCCTTGTTTAACGCCGCCCCGTTGAGGGAGAAGGTCGCGGACGAGAAGAGCCGTTGTGGAAACGTAGTCGCTCCTCTCCCCTTCAGGATATATGCGTCAGGAAACTCGCTTGGCCATTTTGTATCGGGTGCCCACAATGAGTGATGGGACATGAGGAGTCGTTCCGCTGTTTCTATCTTATCGTGGCCTTGTTTAACGCCGCCCCGTTGAGGGAGAAGGTCGCGGACGAGAAGAGCCGTTGTGGAAACGTAGTCGCTCCTCTCCACTTCAGGATATATGCGTCAGGAAACTCGCTTGGCCATTTTGTATCGGGTGCCCACAATGAGTGATGGGACATGAGGAGTCGTTCCGCTGTTTCTATCTTATCGTGGCCTTGTTTAACGCCGCCCCGTTGAGGGAGAAGGTCGCGGACGAGAAGAGCCGTTGTGGAAACGGAGTCGCTCCTCTCCACTTCAGGATATATGCGTCAGGAAACTCGCTTGGCCATTTTGTATCGGGTGCCCACAATGAGTGCATGAGGACATGAGGAGTCGTTCCGCTGTTTCTATCTTATCGTGGCCTTGTTTAACGCCGCCCCGTTGAGGGAGAAGGTCGCGGACGAGAAGAGCCGTTGTGGAAACGTAGTCGCTCCTCTCCCCTTCAGGATATATGGGTCAGGAAACTCGCTTGGCCATTTTGTATCGGGTGCCCACAATGAGTCGGGTGCCCACAATGAGGACATGAGGAGTCGTTCCGTTGTTTATATCTTATTGTGGCCTTGTTTAACGCCGCCCCGTTGAGGTAGAAGGTCGCGGACGAGAAGAGCCGTTGTGGAAACGTAGTCGCTCCTCTCCACTTCAGGATATATGCGTCAGGAAACTCGCTTGGCCATTTTGTATCGGGTGCCCACAATGAGTCGGGTGCCCACAATGAGGACATGAGGAGTCGTTCTGTTGTTTATATCTTATTGTGGCCTTGTTTAACGCCGCCCCGTTGAGGGAGAAGGTCGCGGACGAGAAGAGCCGTTGTGGAAACGTGAGTCGCTCCTCTCCCCTTCAGGATATATGCGTCAGGAAACTCGCTTGGCCATTTTGTATCGGGTGCCCACAATGAGTCATGGGACATGAGAAGTCGTTCCGCTGTTTCTATCTTATCGTGGCCTTGTTTAACGCCGCCCCGTTGAGGGAGAAGGTCGCGGACGAGAAGAGCCGTTGTGGAAACGTAGTCGCTCCTCTCCCTTCAGGATATATGGGTCAGGAAACTCGCTTGGCCATTTTGTATCGGGTGCCCACAATGAGTCGGATGCCTACAATGAGGACATGAGGAGTCGTTCCGTTGTTTATGTCTTATTGTGGCCTTGTTTAACGCCGCTTTGTTGAGGGAGAAGGTCGCAGACGAGAAGAGCCGTTGTGGAAACGTAGTCGCTCCTCTCCCCTTCAGGATATATGCGTCAGGAAACTCGCTTGGCCATTTTGTATCGGGTGCCAACAATGAGTGATGGGACATGATGAGTCGTTCCGCTGTTTCTATCTTATCGTGGCCTTGTTTAACGCCGCCCCGTAGAGGGAGAAGGTCGCGGACGAGAAGAGCCGTTGTGGAAACGGAGTCGCTCCTCTCCACTTCAGGATATATGCGTCAGGAAACTCGCTTGGCCATTTTGTATCGGCTGCCCACAATGAGTGATGGGACATGAGGAGTCGTTCCACTGTTTCTATCTTATCGTGGCCTTGTTTAACGCCGCCTCGTTGAGGGAGAAGATCGCGGACGAGGAGAACCGTTGTGGAAACGTGGTCGCTCCTCACCCCTTCAGGATATATGCGTCAGGAAACTCGCTTGGCCATTTTGTATCGGCTGCCCACAATGAGTGATGAGACATGAGGAGTCGTTCCACTGTTTCTATAATATCGTGGCCTTGTTTAACGCCGCCCCGTTGAGGGAGAAGGTCGCGGACGAGAAGAGCCGTTGTGGAAACGTGGTCGCTCCTCTCCCCTTCAGGATATATGCGTCAGGAAACTCGCTTGGCCATTTTGTATCGGGTGCCCACAATGAGTGATGGGACATGAGGAGTCGTTCCGCTGTTTCTATCTTATCGTGGCCTTGTTTAACGCCGCCTTGTTGAGGGAGAAGGTCGCGGACGAGAAGAGCCGTTGTGGAAACGTGAGTCGCTCCTCTCCCCTTCAGGATATATGCGTCAGGAAACTCGCTTGGCCATTTTGTATCGGGTGCCCACAATGAGTGATGGGACATGAGGAGTCGTTCCGCTGTTTCTATCTTATTCCTTGGCCTTGTTTAACGCCGCCTTGTTGAGGGAGAAGATCGCGGACGAGAAGAACCGTTGTGGAAAAGTGGTCGCTCCTCTCCCCTTCAGGATATATGCGTCAGGAAACTCGCTTGGCCATTTTGTATCGGCTGCCAACAGTGAGTGATGGGACATGAGGAGTCGTTCCACTGTTTCTATCTTATCGTGGCCTTGTTTAACGCCGCCTCGTTGAGGGAGAAGATCGCGGACGAGAAGAACCGTTGTGGAAACGTGGTCGCTAATCTCCCCTTCAGGATATATGCGTCAGGAAACTCGCTTGGCAATTTTGTATCGGCTGCCCACAATGAGTGATGGGACATGAGGAGTTGTTCCACTGTTTCTATCTTATCGTGGCCTTGTTGAACGCCGCCCCATTGAGGGAGAAGGTCGCGGACGAGAACAGCCGTTGTGGAAACGTGGTCGCTCCTCTCCCCTTCAGGATATATGCGTCAGGAAACTCGCTTGGCCATTTTGTATCGGGTGCCCACAATGAGTGATGGGACATGAGGAGTCGTTCCGCTGTTTCTATCTTATCGTGGCCTTGTTTAACGCCGCCTTGTTGAGGGAGAAGGTCGCAGACGAGAAGAGCCGTTGTGGAAACGTGGTCGCTCCTCTCCCCTTCAGGATATATGCGTCAGGAAACTCGCTTGGCCATTTTGTATCGGCTGCCCACAATGAGTGATGGGACATGAGGAGTCGTTCCACTGTTTCTATCTTATCGTGGCCTTGTTTAACGCCGCCTTGTTGAGGGAGAAGGTCGCGGACGAGAAGAACCGTTGTGCGAAACGTGGTCGCTCCTCTCCCCTTCAGGATATATGCGTCAGGAAACTCGCTTGGCCATTTTGTATCGGGTGCCCACAATGAGTGATGGGACATGAGGAGTCGTTCCGCTGTTTCTATCTTATCGTGGCCTTGTTTAACGCCGCCTCGTTGAGGGAGAAGGTCGCGGACGAGAAGAACCGTTGTGGAAACGTGGTCGCTCCTCTCCCCTTCAGGATATATGCGTCAGGAAACTCGCTTGGCCATTTTGTATCGGCTGCCCACAATGAGTGATGGAGACATGAGGAGTCGTTCCGCTGTTTCTATCTTATCGTGGCCTTGTTTAACGCCGCCCCGTTGAGGAGAAGGTCGCGGACGAGAAGAGCCGTTGTGGAAACGTGGTCGCTCCTCTCCCTTCAGGATATATGCGTCAGGAAACTCGCTTGGCCATTTTGTATCGGGTGCCCACAATGAGTGATGGGACATGAGGAGTCGTTCCGCTGTTTCTATCTTATCGTTGCCTTGTTTAACGCCGCCTTGTTGAGGGAGAAGGTCGCGCAGACGAGAAGAGCCGTTGTGGAAACGTGGTCGCTCCTCTCCCCTTCAGGATATATGCGTCAGGAAACTCGCTTGGCCATTTTGTATCGGCTGCCAACAATGAGTGATGGGACATGAAGAGTCGTTCCGCTGTTTCTATCTTATCGTGGCCTTGTTTAACGCCGCCCCGTTGAGGTAGAAGGCTCGCGGACGAGAAGAACCGTTGTGAAAGCGTAGTCGCTCCTCTCCCCTTCAGGATATATGCGTCAGGAAACTCGCTTGGCCATTTTGTATCGGGTGCCCACAATGAGTGATGGGACGTGAGGAGTCGTTCCGCTGTTATCTATCTATATCGTGGCCTTGTTTAACGCCGCCTCGTTGAGGAGAAGGTCGCGGACGAGAAGAACCGTTGTGGAAAAGTGGTCGCTCCTCTCCCCTTCAGGATATATGCGTCAGGAAACTCGCTTGGCCATTTTGTATCGGTGCCTACAATGAGTGATGGGACATGAGGAGTCGTTCCACTGTTTCTATCTTATCGTGGCCTTGTTTAACGCCGCCCCGTTGAGGAGAAGGTCGCGGACGAGAAGAGCCGTTGTGGAAACGTGGTCGCTCCTCTCCCCTTCAGGATATATGCGTCAGGAAACTCGCTTGGCCATTTTGTATCGGCTGCCCACAATGAGTGATGGGACATGAGGAGTCGTTCCGCTGTTTCTATCCTATCGTGGCCTTGTTTAACGCCGCCTTGTTGAGGAGAAGGTCGCAGACGAGAAGAGCCGTTGTGGAAACGTGGTCGCTCCTCTCCCCTTCAGGATATATGCGTCAGGAAACTCGCTTGGCCATTTTGTATCGGGTGCCCACAATGAGTGATGGGACATGAGGAGTCGTTCCGCTGTTTCTATCTTATCGTGGCCTTGTTTAACGCCGCCCTGTTGAGGGAGAAAGGTCGCAGACGAGAAGAGCCGTTGTGGAAACGTAGTCGCTCCTCTCCCCTTCAGGATATATGCGTCAGGAAACTCGCTTGGCCATTTTTGTATCGGCTGCCCACAATGAGTGATGGGACATGAGGAGTCGTTCCGCTGTTTACTATCTTATCGTGGCCTTGTTTAACGCCGCCTCGTTGAGGGAGAAGGTCGCGGACGAGAAGAACCGTTGTGGAAACGTGAGTCGCTCCCCTCCACTTCAGGATATATGCGTCAGGAAACTCGCTTGGCCATTTTGTATCGGGTGCCCACAATGAGCTGATGAGGACGTGAGGAGTCGTTCCGCTGTTTCTCATCTTATCGTGGCCTTGTTTAGCGCCGCCCCGTTGAGGGAGAAGGTCGCGGACGAGAAGAGCCGTTGTGGAAACGTGAGTCGCTCCTCTCCCCTTCAGGATATATGCGTCAGGAAACTCGCTTGGCCATTTTGTATCGGCTGCCCACAATGAGTGATGGGACATGAGGAGTCGTTCCGCTGTTTCTATCTTATCGTGGCCTTGTTTAACGCCGCCTCGTTGGGGAGAAGGTCGCGGACGAGAAGAGCCGTTGTGGAAACGTGGTCGCTCCTCTCCCCTTCAGGATATATGCGTCAGGAAACTCGCTTGGCCATTTTGTATCGGGTGCCCACAATGAGTGATGGGACATGAGGAGTCGTTCCGCTGTTTCTATCTTATCGTGGCCTTGTTTAACGCCGCCCCGTTGAGGGAGAAGGTCGCGGACGAGAAGAGCCGTTGTGGAAACGTAGTCGCTCCTCTCCCCTTCAGGATATATGCGTCAGGAAACTCGCTTGGCCATTTTGTATCGGGTGCCCACAATGAGTCGGGTATTGGAGACATGAGGAGTCGTTCCGTTGTTTATATCTTATTGTGGCCTTGTTTAACGCCGCCCCGTTGAGGTAGAAGGTGGTGGACGAGAAGAGCCGTTGTGGAAACGGAGTCGCTCCTCTCCACTTCAGGATATATGGGTCAGGAAACTCGCTTGGCCATTTTGTATCGGGTGCCCACAATGAGTCGGGTGCCCACAATGAGGACATGAGGAGTCGTTCCGTTGTTTATATCTTATTGTGGCCTTGTTTAACGCCGCCCCGTTGAGGGAGAAGGTCGCGGACGAGAAGAGCCGTTGTGGAAACGTAGTCGCTCCTCTCCCTTCAGGATATATGCGTCAGGAAACTCGCTTGGCCATATTGTATCGGGTGCCCACAATGAGTCGGGTGCCCACAATGAGGACATGAGGAGTCGTTCTGTTGTTTATATCTTATTGTGGCCTTGTTTAACGCCGCCCCGTTGAGGGAGAAGGTCGCAGACGAGAAGAGCCGTTGTGGAAACGTAGTCGCTCCTCTCCCCTTCAGGATATATGCGTCAGGAAACTCGCTTGGCCATTTTGTATCGGGTGCCCACAATGAGTCGGGTGCCCACAATGAGGACATGAGGAGTCGTTCCGTTGTTTATATCTTATTGTGGCCTTGTTTAACGCCGCCCCGTTGAGGAGAAGGTCGCGGACGAGAAGAGCCGTTGTGGAAACGGAGTCGCTCCTCTCCCCTTCAGGATATATGCGTCAGGAAACTCGCTTGGCCATTTTGTATCGGGTGCCCACAATGAGTCGATGGGACATGAGGAGTCGTTCCGCTGTTTCTATCTTATCGTGGCCTTGTTTAACGCCGCCCCGTTGAGGAGAAGGTCGCGGACGAGAAGAGCCGTTGTGGAAACGTAGTCGCTCCTCTCCCCTTCAGGATATATGCGTCAGGAAACTCGCTTGGCCATTTTGTATCGGGTGCCCACAATGAGTCGGATGCCCACAATGAGGACATGAGGAGTCGTTCCGTTGTTTATGTCTTATTGTGGCCTTGTTTAACGCCGCCCTGTTGAGGAGAAGGTCGCAGACGAGAAGAGCCGTTGTGGAAACGTAGTCGCTCCTCTCCACTTCAGGATATATGCGTCAGGAAACTCGCTTGGCCATTTTGTATCGGGTGCCCACAATGAGTGATGGGACATGAGGAGTCGTTCCGCTGTTTCTATCTTATCGTGGCCTTGTTTAACGCCGCCCCGTTGAGGGAGAAGGTCGCGGACGAGAAGAGCCGTTGTGGGAACGGAGTCGCTCCTCTCCCCTTCAGGATATATGCGTCAGGAAACTCGCTTGGCCATTTTGTATCGGGTGCCCACAATGAGTCATGGGACATGAGAAGTCGTTCCGCTGTTTCTATCTTATCGTGGCCTTGTTTAACGCCGCCCCGTTGAGGGAGAAGGTCGCGGACGAGAAGAGCCGTTGTGGAAACGTAGTCGCTCCTCTCCCCTTCAGGATATATGGGTCAGGAAACTCGCTTGGCCATTTTGTATCGGGTGCCCACAATGAGTCGGGTGCCCACAATGAGGACATGAGGAGTCGTTCCGTTGTTTATGTCTTATTGTGGCCTTGTTTAACGCCGCCCCGTTGAGGTAGAAGGTGGCGGACGAGAAGAGCCGTTGTGGAAACGTGAGTCGCTCCTCTCCACTTCAGGATATATGGGTCAGGAAACTCGCTTGGCCATTTTGTATCGGGTGCCCACAATGAGTCGGGTGCCCACAATGAGGACATGAGGAGTCGTTCTGTTGTTTATATCTTATTGTGGCCTTGTTTAACGCCGCCCCGTTGAGGGAGAAGGTCGCGGACGAGAAGAGCCGTTGTGGAAACGTAGTCGCTCCTCTCCCCTTCAGGATATATGCGTCAGGAAACTCGCTTGGCCATTTTGTATCGGGTGCCCACAATGAGTCGGGTGCCCTAGTGAGGACATGAGGAGTCGTTCCGTTGTTTATATCTTATTGTGGCCTTGTTTAACGCCGCCCCGTTGAGGGAGAAGGTCGCGGACGAGAAGAGCCGTTGTGGAAACGTAGTCGCTCCTCTCCCCTTCAGGATATATGCGTCAGGAAACTCGCTTGGCCATTTTGTATCGGGTGCCCACAATGAGTCGGGTGCCCACAATGAGGACATGAGGAGTCGTTCCGTTGTTTATATCTTATTGTGGCCTTGTTTAACGCCGCCCCGTTGAGGGAGAAGGTCGCGGACGAGAAGAGCCGTTGTGGAAACGTAGTCGCTCCTCTCCCCTTCAGGATATATGCGTCAGGAAACTCGCTTGGCCATTTTGTATCGGGTGCCCACAATGAGTCGGATGCCCACAATGAGACATGAGGAGTCGTTCCGCTGTTTCTATCTTATCGTGGCCTTGTTTAACGCCGCCCCGTTGAGGGAGAAGGTCGCGGACGAGAAGAGCCGTTGTGGAAACGTAGTCGCTCCTCTCCCCTTCAGGATATATGCGTCAGGAAACTCGCTTGGCCATTTTGTATCGGGTGCCCACAATGAGTCGGGTGCCCACAATGAGGACATGAGGAGTCGTTCCGTTGTTTATATCTTATTGTGGCCTTGTTTAACGCCGCCCCGTTGAGGGAGAAGGTCGCGGACGAGAAGAGCCGTTGTGGAAACGTAGTCGCTCCTCTCCACTTCAGGATATATGCGTCAGGAAACTCGCTTGGCCATTTTGTATCGGGTGCCCACAATGAGTCGGGTGCCACAATGGGACATGAGGAGTCGTTCCGCTGTTTATATCTTATCGTGGCCTTGTTTAACGCCGCCCCGTTGAGGGAGAAGGTCGCGGACGAGAAGAGCCGTTGTGGAAACGTAGTCGCTCCTCTCCACTTCAGGATATATGCGTCAGGAAACTCGCTTGGCCATTTTGTATCGGGTGCCCACAATGAGTCGGGTGCCCACAATGAGGACATGAGGAGTCGTTCCGTTGTTTATATCTTATTGTGGCCTTGTTTAACGCCGCCCCGTTGAGGGAGAAGGTCGCGGACGAGAAGAGCCGTTGTGGAAACGTAGTCGCTCCTCTCCCTTCAGGATATATGGGTCAGGAAACTCGCTTGGCCATTTTGTATCGGGTGCCCACAATGAGTCGGGTGCCCACAATGAGGACATGAGGAGTCGTTCTGTTGTTTATATCTTATTGTGGCCTTGTTTAACGCCGCCCCGTTGAGGGAGAAGGTCGCAGACGAGAAGAGCCGTTTTGGAAACGTAGTCGCTCCTCTCCCCTTCAGGATATATGCGTCAGGAAACTCGCTTGGCCATATTGTATCGGGTGCCCACAATGAGTCGGGTGCCCACAATGAGGACATGAGGAGTCGTTCCGTTGTTTATATCTTATTGTGGCCTTGTTTAACGCCGCCCCGTTGAGGGAGAAGGTCGCAGACGAGAAGAGCCGTTGTGGAAACGTAGTCGCTCCTCTCCACTTCAGGATATATGCGTCAGGAAACTCGCTTGGCCATTTTGTATCGGGTGCCCACAATGAGTCGGGTGCCCACAATGAGGACATGAGGAGTCGTTCCGTTGTTTATATCTTATTGTGGCCTTGTTTAACGCCGCCCCGTTGAGGGAGAAGGTCGCAGACGAGAAGAGCCGTTGTGGAAACGTAGTCGCTCCTCTCCACTTCAGGATATATGCGTCAGGAAACTCGCTTGGCCATTTTGTATCGGGTGCCCACAATGAGTCGGGTGCCCACAATGAGGACATGAGGAGTCGTTCCGTTGTTTATATCTTATTGTGGCCTTGTTTAACGCCGCCCCGTTGAGGGAGAAGGTCGCGGACGAGAAGAGCCGTTGTGGAAACGTAGTCGCTCCTCTCCACTTCAGGATATATGCGTCAGGAAACTCGCTTGGCCATTTTGTATCGGGTGCCCACAATGAGTGCATGGGACATGAGGAGTCGTTCCGCTGTTTCTATCTTATCGTGGCCTTGTTTAACGCCGCCCCGTTGAGGGAGAAGGTCGCGGACGAGAAGAGCCGTTGTGGAAACGTAGTCGCTCCTCTCCCCTTCAGGATATATGCGTCAGGAAACTCGCTTGGCCATTTTGTATCGGGTGCCCACAATGAGTCGGGTGCCCACAATGAGGACATGAGGAGTCGTTCCGTTGTTTATATCTTATTGTGGCCTTGTTTAACGCCGCCCCGTTGAGGGAGAAGGTCGCGGACGAGAAGAGCCGTTGTGGAAACGTAGTCGCTCCTCTCCCCTTCAGGATATATGGGTCAGGAAACTCGCTTGGCCATTTTGTATCGGGTGCCCACAATGAGTCGGGTGCCCACAATGAGGACATGAGGAGTCGTTCTGTTGTTTATATCTTATTGTGGCCTTGTTTAACGCCGCCCCGTTGAGGGAGAAGGTCGCAGACGAGAAGAGCCGTTGTGGAAACGTAGTCGCTCCTCTCCCCTTCAGGATATATGCGTCAGGAAACTCGCTTGGCCATTTTGTATCGGGTGCCCACAATGAGTCGGGTGCCCACAATGAGGACATGAGGAGTCGTTCCGTTGTTTATATCTTATTGTGGCCTTGTTTAACGCCGCCCCGTTGAGGGAGAAGGTCGCAGACGAGAAGAGCCGTTGTGGAAACGTAGTCGCTCCTCTCCACTTCAGGATATATGCGTCAGGAAACTCGCTTGGCCATTTTGTATCGGGTGCCCACAATGAGTCGGGTGCCCAATGGGACATGAGGAGTCGTTCCGTTGTTTACTATCTTATTGTGGCCTTGTTTAACGCCGCCCCGTTGAGGGAGAAGGTCGCGGACGAGAAGAGCCGTTGTGGGAACGGAGTCGCTCCTCTCCCCTTCAGGATATATGCGTCAGGAAACTCGCTTGGCCATTTTGTATCGGGTGCCCACAATGAGTCATGGGACATGAGAAGTCGTTCCGCTGTTTCTATCTTATCGTGGCCTTGTTTAACGCCGCCCCGTTGAGGGAGAAGGTCGCGGACGAGAAGAGCCGTTGTGGAAACGTAGTCGCTCCTCTCCCCTTCAGGATATATGGGTCAGGAAACTCGCTTGGCCATTTTGTATCGGGTGCCCACAATGAGTCGGGTGCCCACAATGAGGACATGAGGAGTCGTTCCGTTGTTTATATCTTATTGTGGCCTTGTTTAACGCCGCCCTGTTGAGGGAGAAGGTCGCGGACGAGAAGAGCCGTTGTGGAAACGTAGTCGCTCCTCTCCCTTCAGGATATATGGGTCAGGAAACTCGCTTGGCCATTTTGTATCGGGTGCCCACAATGAGTCGGGTGCCCACAATGAGGACATGAGGAGTCGTTCCGTTGTTTATATCTTATTGTGGCCTTGTTTAACGCCGCCCCGTTGAGGAGAAGGTCGCGGACGAGAAGAGCCGTTGTGGAAACGTAGTCGCTCCTCTCCACTTCAGGATATATGCGTCAGGAAACTCGCTTGGCCATTTTGTATCGGGTGCCCACAATGAGTCGGGTGCCCACAATGAGGACATGAGGAGTCGTTCCGTTGTTTATATCTTATTGTGGCCTTGTTTAACGCCGCCCCGTTGAGGGAGAAGGTCGCGGACGAGAAGAGC
>JAZHYW010033789.1:0-17501 GCA_037355805.1 Ixodes ricinus | reverse complement strand
GAGGCGAAGTGCGCAGCAGCGCGAAAGGTTTCGCAACCGCTACGAGGCCGCTATTGCCTAAAGTTCCATTTCGTCGAGAGCTTCAGATTTCCCTTTCGAAAGAGAGCAAATCGCTCGCCTGAAAAGCCACCGCCGAGAACAGAAGCTACAGCTCCGCCGCTCTTCCTTCTTCACCAAAACGAAAATGCTGAAAGATATTTTTTTACAAGCCACTATGGTTAGAATTCGATTGTGAGACCTGTTGACAGCCGGTCTGCGAGACGGCCTTATAAAAATAATGTTCACTGGAGTAGGAAGCCTTCGCAGGAACGCTGGTTTTGTGACATGCAATCATAACTCTATAAACAGATGAATAAATAAAATACCAAACAAATAAACAATAAACAACGTGTTGATGACATCGTTTCGTGTAACGTCTTCTCACAAATTTATTTTCTGGTGCCATATTTTATACTGGCAAATATTAGAGAGAGGCCGTAGACTTTCCCACTTTACCAAAAACGCCGATAAACATCCGTCCGTGACATATATATATAAATTATAATAAAACCCCAAACAAAAAGTCGCAAAAGGCAAAACACAAAATCAATTCAAAACATCAAATACAAAAAACGGTTTATAAGAAAATGATTTTTGAACTTGGAAACACCAAGTTCTCGTACGTTTCGCTAAAGTTCTACTGTTTTGAGGAAATTCATTTGTGTTAAACTTACATTTTAAGATTTGTAATATTTTGTTGCCTATAATCACCGTGTTTTAGAGACCAATCATAACAAATAAGCAACAAGCACAAATCATCAAAAAGTAAAAAAAGACTACGCACGAACACAGAACATTAAACGATTTGATTTAAAATTACATGCCGAAAATTCACGACCTATTCATAGAAAATAATCGTGTCATATGTTCGAAGGATATTCTAAATTTTCAAGCCAAGCATACGTAGGATCGTTATCACAGTGTAAATATTCTTTTCTCGAAAATCAATCTACCATTATCAAATCCTTAAAGAAATCTAAACAGTTAACTACTTATAACGCAAATGTCAAGGCAATTTGGTTTGCTTCTCTACATTGAACTCTAAAAGACACGAACGGCCTTAATGACATTGCACCATTAAGTATAACATATTATTTGTTCCAGTCACCGCTCAATGTTTAAAGCGATAGCTGAATGGGCGACATTTTGTTGATATTTCGTCCTCGTCATCCGTCATCGCGGTACGCGTGAAAAATCTAAAAACCTATCTTCTATCCCCTCTTTCCGCGAGAGGACTCTGCACTCTGTCCGCTCTGCCACGCGTAGCCAACGAGGACAAGCGAAGAGGGCAGCCACGGCGTCCGGCCCAGAATCGCGCAACGAAAGGCGAATCGCCGTGTCGTCTGCTCAAAAGGCATTTCACACATTACTTACGTGATCCGAAATCCCGATTTGGCAGATTCGAGTTGCTCGGCTAATGGTGGATGGTTTTAGAAACTTCCACCGCGTTTACCCACTTACTTTACGGACTTAATCGATCACTGGTGGCAGTCATCAGTGGCATCCGCGACACGAACCACAACGGCTATGAGAATGAAGCACGTCCTACCTCCGTCCTCAGGTACGTGACGGCATCATTCCACCCGCATTGCACGACCGTGCTACAGCAATCGCTTTCGATTCTTCGCATATGGTAGCAAAAAATACGCATTTTTATATGTCGTGTTCTTCGCACATTGTGGGCGAAAAATACGACTTTTTTATATGTCGTAAATTACGTACCTTCATAAGATCAAATACATGGAAAATACCGGTATCCCCCTCCGACATTAAATCCGAGGACATCTCGATCCTCTGTACCCCATAATGATGAATCCCAGCATTCCATAATGTCTCTATTGCGTCCGGTCCCCGGGAGGTCTTTATATCGGTGTTGGCTGTATACGCCTCCCTGCAAAAAAATAGCAATAATTGTCGTTATAATTGATAAGCCACCGATGAAAAACGCAGTATACCCTATTTTCGTGACTATATTTTGTCACGCCTTGAAAAAGGTACAGTGGCAAATAAAAGATACTTCGGTCGATTCTCACCCAGTGCAAAGTCCGTCTCTTGTGCGTTGTCCGTACATGAACCATATTTCCCACGCAAAAAAAAGTAATCCATACAACAAAATTGATACATGCCTGCTTTATTATTGCACAGTGAGGCTAGTATAATACATATCCTCTACTGACGTCACTTCGTCAGAGAGAATGTCCAGTTGTGCGCAGAGACCGGTGTTATTTCCGCTTTTCCTTATTTTGTATATCAGTGATGATATAGAAAACATATCGGCTAAAATTCATCTTTATGCCGATGACAGTATTCTGTAAATGACATCTCGTCCATTAATGATCAGATGTTACTTTACGAATCTTTCGTGCTCATTCTTTGTTAAAGTACGAAATTACAATTGATTGATTGATTCATTGATTTATGGATTGATTGATCGGGGGTTTATTGCTCGTCAGCATCTGAGGCTATGCTGCGCCAAGCTTAGACTTTTGCAATACGGGGTGAAGAAGAGGAAAGAGCTACATTAGTGAATTATGTGATAAAACTATTGACATAAATGTGTATAAGTGCAAAAACATATGACTATGTGTTTAGGGTAGAAGGTAAAATTACAGTCGGCGTCAAAGGTCGATTTCTGCGAGGAAGGTATATAACACAGCTGTGTGGGATGAGCGGGTTATTACCTAGTAGTAAGGCAAGGTGTGGCAAAATGTTCTCTTTATAAGGCAGTGAGAAGTGTTTATAACGGCACTGATCATACATAGGGCCATAGTCTCCTCTAAGCTGACAAAGCCTGGCTCATCGTCAGGAGACGCGGCCACCGAAAGTGAAAAGGTAGAGCGGCAGACAACCAATGAGAGGAGAGGCAAGTAACGGGCGCCCCGCTGCGGCGAGACGCCAAAAGACACTTGTCCTGAATGATGAAAAGTCCGCTCGGGTTTCTCGCGTTCCTCGCGCTACCGCTTCTTTCCTAATTAAGAACAAATCCTTGAAGCAAGAATTAAAACCTTGAGACTACTGCTTCTTTTCTGGTCGGGTTCGATAACCATGATTCGGGTCCTCGCCGCTGCAAACGCTGTGCGCTGACTACTGGCTCCCCGAGAAACGCTCTGCGCTACCAGATCTTCGCACTCCATATCTGCGACCGGGCACTCTATGGCTCCGTCGTCGAACTGCCAGGTTTTGTCAGTATAGAGGAGGCTATGATAGGGTGTTCAATGAGTGCGTGCGCAATACTATGAGGTTTGTTACAGCGTCCACATTCAGGGCCGTCCACCGCGCCCCTAGCTTCCTAGTTGACCTATCTTCCTATGGACAGCATAATCTCAACATATCAGTCCAGCTTGAATGAACGCCAGGCCATTTTTCCTCCCTAGACAACGCCCGAATTCACGCTAAGGCCGCGGTCCCCTGGTGCTCCAATACTTCCCAGGATTGGCCCGCGACATACATGCCGAAAGTGAACCGGAGTGAGCACCCTTGAATGCGAAGGGCCTGCCTCAAAACACTCCAGATCGACCGCAGAGAACTTCCAAGACCACCGGACTCTTTGCCGAGAACGCATGTTACGCTCCTCAGAGAGGCATTAACTCACTCGCTACCAAATGACTTTATATTGCACCACATCCAAGCGTCCCTCAATACACCCTATTGCCAGGTGTGCGGCTCCATGCCCACACACACCCCCACATATTGGAGATGTCCGAGAGCTTCCACGCCACAACGTCGTTCACTTCACCCTGACAAAAACACATGGGAGGCCTGGGTTATCCATCTGGGCCAAACGACCTCCTGATGAACCGCCCTCCTCACCACCTGCTCAAAATCTTGGGGGACAACACTTGAGTTACTCCCTGTAGAATTCAGCAACAAGCGTGCCACTATGAAAGAATGACCATCTCGTCCAGTTCCTCGTAATCATCTGATTTTATATGACAGAGTCAGAAAAGAAGAAAAGAAAGGGGATAGGTTACTGAAATTGGAGAAAGGTAGGACAAGACATAGAAGAAGAAGTAGTGAAAAAGAAATAGCAGAACACTACCTTTCTGCCATCTTTCCTTTGGGAGAGAAGACGAGTATACAAAATGCACATACCAAAGCCAGACATAAATATTATACATATTAAACAAAGACGCACAAAATCATAATTCAAAAGAAATTCAAGTTAAGCATTTATTATCACACCCTTGACCTAGGCTATTTTTAAAGCATTCGCACTCAACACTCATATTATTGTACACAATATCTCAAGTAACACTGTCAGAAAGTTATTTACAGAATTCCAGCAAGTTATTTAGAAAATCCCAGCAAGTTATTTACAGAATTCCAGCAATTAATTTTGCTTCGGATAATAGGCGTTGAAGGAATATGTAAAATTCTCCCCCCCCCCCAAGAAAAATAAAGACAACTGTCACGTCTGTCACCGCGCGTCAGAGACTCACATCTCTAAACCGCACCGGTGGTCGGCGAGGTCGGGTCGATTGCCGAAGTTTTTCCACTAGGGGAACGGGAACTGCCACTGGGGGAATAGTAGCATCCACTGGGGGAACGGGAATTTCCAGGGGCAATCTCGCTTTTTGGTGAGAGCTTGGTGAAACCGTCACGGCACCCTGTTCAGATTAAAAAAAGCGGTTGAACTATATGGGCATGCTTCGTCTCCATACTCATCTTGTCCCTGTGGAGGTGGAAAAGGCAGAGGCGTATGTGGCCTTAGCTGCTGCTGTGGCCACTGAGTAGCCTGCTTTAATGTGTTTGACCACCAATCATGATGAGGACACTGGATTCTAGAAGTCTTTTTGAAAATTCTATGTGTAGGCAGGTGCTCAAATAGCTGTTTCGTTGGTTGCGACGACTTCTCAACGGTATGTATGCGAGGTGGAGCCGTTGCCGCCGTAAGCTTGGAGATGTTCCAGATGCGACCGTCATGAAGTTTGAAGGTCCATCGGCCAACACGCTCCACAATTTTTATTGCCGGACCAAAAGCTTGGTCTCCCTTCTTCACCTTTCCTGGCTTTTTGGCGCGCACCCATCCGCCGGCCTGAAACGTGGGAACTTTGGCAGCTCGCCTTTTGCCTGTGTAGCACTTGCTGTGCTCTTGTCCCCGCTGCACTTGGCACGGCAGACGCTGCAGCTCCTCAAATGGATTCTTCAGGAACTGCGATGGAGAAAGGTCAATGATGTAAAGCCGGTTGCGTGGCCTGCGTCGATGCAGCAGAACTGCAGAAGAGAGCTCTGTCGTTGTGTGCGGCGTACAGCGATACAGGCACAAGTAATTCAGAACGGCAAAGTGAATTGGACGCTTCTTCAGTGCCGCACACTGTACGAACGACATGAAGGTACGATTAAATCGGTCTACTTGCCCGTTTGCCTATGGATAATACACAGCGACCAGATGATGGGTAATACCTCCCTCAGCCAGGAAGCGCTTGAATTCTGCAGAAGAAAACTGAGGTCCATTGTCGGACACAATGCTGTCGGGGCATCCTTCCCGAGAAAAGACGAGACGCAGGAAACCGGTCACCATGCTTGTCGTGACTTTGAAGCAAAAATGGACTTCCGGCCACTTTGAAAAATAATCCACGAGCGTGATGCTGTACCGATACGCTGGTAGCGAAGCTTCAAAAGGGCCAACAATATCGACGCCCAGTTTTGACCATGGTCGCTCAGGCAAGGGCACGGCCTGCAAGGGTGTTGGCGATGTCTTCGCACTCTTTTCAGCCGAGTTACAAACAGCACAGGCTTGCATTGCCATTTTCACCTCCGCATTTATGCGGGGCCACCAATATAGCTCCCGAAGGAGAGCCCGCGTCCTGACGATGCCACGGTGGCCATCGTGTGCTCGGACGATGAGACCGTTTCTCATACTAGTGGGGACGACGAACTGTTCACCGAGCACCCGAAGACCGTCGTGCGCAGAGTCTGTCTTTAGTGGCGTGGAAGATGGCTTCGTAGGAAGACAACGCCCTGGACGGCGGACATTCCGACATGACATAAGACATCGACAGTCAGCTGGGGGTCGTCCGCCGTTTTCTGTTGAAGTTCAGCTGTTGATATGCACTCATCGTTCAGAGCGGTAAAATACACAATCTCCTCGTCAATTGCTGTCCCACCCTCATCTTCCGCTACCGGAAGTCTGGACAGAGCGTCAGCTGCTTGATTTTCTGCGCCACGCTGGTACTGTACTTGAAAGTTGTACTTCAACAACCGGGTCGACCACCGAGTGATTCGAAGTGTGCGATGTCCGGTCCCTCGTGTGGCCAGAAGAGCCACGAGAGCTTGATGGTCTGTGCGTACGGTGCATGGGTGACCCCAGAGATATGTTTGCCATTTTTCACTGGCCCACAGACACGCAACCGCCTGTCGTTCGCCCGAAGAGTACTTCCTTTCTGCGGTACTCAGTGTTCGTGACGCGAAAGCGATGGGGCGAATGCCTTGTCCGTGAAGCTGCTGCAACACTGCTCCAATTCCTTACGCTGAAGCATCTGTAGCTACGATTATGGGCAGCTCTGGGTCAAACATCTTTAACGTTTGTGCAGAGGACAACAGCGTTTTCACCCGATTGAAAGTTCGATCTGCTGCCTGGTCCCAGATGAACGGGGTGTCCTTCCTTCAGTACTTTCGCAGCGGTTCCACTTCAGAAACCAGGCGTGGTACAAGACGGGAATATTATTCAACCATTCCTAGGAGGGACCGCAGCTGCTTTAGGTCCGTATGGATTGGTGCCGCGCGAATAGCATCGACTTTG
Organism: Ixodes ricinus; assembly: GCA_037355805.1. NCBI lineage: Eukaryota > Metazoa > Arthropoda > Arachnida > Ixodida > Ixodidae > Ixodes > Ixodes ricinus. The sequence continues at coordinate 10,720 of JAZHYW010033789.1, read as the reverse complement.
TTTTGTGGGGGGAAGTCCCCGCAGCACTAACTTTGTGACCAAAGGAAGACATTTTTTCGAAGTCGAACACACATTTGCTGTTGAGTTTTAGACCCCCCTCAGATATGCGGACGAGTTGCGTTCGAGGTGCTCCTGCTGGTTCTTACCGAAGACAACCACATCATCGAGGTAGAAAAGCACCCCTTTGGAGCCCTGTAATATCTTCACCATCATCTGCTGAAATGTGGCTGGCGCTGAGGCTAATCCAAAACACACTCGGTTAAGGCAAAACAATCCTTCACGCGTAATAAACGCTGTGAAATTCCGACTGTCCGGTGTAATGGGACTTGATGGTATGTGGCAGCGAGGGCGAATTTTGAAAAATGCTAAGCTCCATGTAGGGCGTTCAGCAACTCTTGAATGTGTGGAAGCGTGTAGCTGTCGATTACAACCACTTTGTTCGTTTCACGAAGGTCAACCCACATTCGGATACTGCCTCCCTTTTTCTGGACGACTACAATCGGTGACACCCACTCGGAGGCATTAATGCTTTCGATTACTCCAGCCTCCTCAAGACGTTTAATCTCCTCAGAAACTTGTTTTCTAGCAGCTTGAGGAATACGTCTTATACAATGTTTAACGGGAGTGACAGAGGAACGGACCTTTATCTTACAGGTGACTCCCTTGACTCGGCCTAGTCCTGGGGTGAAAAGGTGATCGGAGTGTGTCAGAGATGATGGAAGTCTAGGAAGAGAAGGCACAGGCTTTGCTAAGGCAGTAGGTAGAGTGATACTTGCCTTTGCTGGTGGCAGAAACCGTTTAGTCCACTCTTCCTCCAGTGCAGCTGACGAGTCCTGCAGCTGAGAGGTCGCACCTAAATTTAACACCATCGACTTGGTTTTCAATGTAGGGGATGGTGCCGACGTTGATGGTTGTTATGCCCCACTTGTAGAGGCCTCACCGGTGTCACTGGTCGCAATATTCGCAACTCCTGCGACCTATAGGGGACGCCACGATCAAACAAACATGGCGGCTGAGAACAGGTCTCGTCGGCTCGGCCGGGCCGCCTGAACGGGTGGCGCATTTAATATAACAGAGTTACTTCTGTTTAATGCTCAGTTTTATAGGTATGTAAACTGCGACTGTTAAGTGCAGCCGGTGCACATAAACTTTCAGAGTTTATGCGCACCGGCTTTCCCGGTGCTATTTGCTCCTTAAAGGTACATTTATACTCCAACGTAACTTCGACGGGCGCGGGGTAGCGCAGCGCGCACAGATACTGATTGGTCGCAAATATCGAGTTCCTGGTTGCCGGCCAATGAAAGGCGCACGTTCTGCGCTACGCTGCGTTCACTGCGCTCAACGTCGGAGTATAAACAGCCCTTTAGTGTCAAACTTTTTTCGGAGATTTTGTTCATAACCGAAACTATATGGGCTCCGGAGAGACGGTAATTGGCTCTAATCAGTTTTGATCAGCTAAAAAACACGGCAATAACTACAGAATTGTTCCACCGAGAGTAATGTTTACCTAAGTCGCATGCCTTGACCATGCGAATTATCTGTCCGCGAAATCGAGCTTTTGTGCATAGCCGCGTTTAAGAAACAACTCCAGTCGTCTGCTCGGTCGACAACACTAGAGTGCAGGAAAATTACGAGAATTAAACAAGCGCTTCTTGAGGCAAGGGACATGTTAACCCGCTGGCGCCCCAGTAAGCAGCTGATACTCGTATTTTAATTCGGGTTTTAGTAGCAATCGAGAAATCATTTGGAACAATATACGGGTTTAGTATTATATTACTTACCGTAGCGATATTAGTATATTCTTCGGGTTGAAATATGAGCTTAGTTGACTAGCTAATAGGCGAACTGCTGAATAAAAGTATATTTGACAGACAGAGAGATACTACTTACACTCAGCCGAAATGGTTCTAGTAGGCATCACAGAGACGAATGCGGACAAACTGAAGATAGTCTTCTTCGGAGATTCACGCAAAACCCCTCTGCATTGAACTTGGCTTGACAACCTGAGCAATATAGACATATTTTTGCTAGCTTTGACGGCGGTATAATATAAATATTGGAGGCGGGATAGATCACAATGTCGTGACACCTTCTAACTTTGCAAGACGCGTCCTCCACCTTTTGAAAGCAGACAATTTCCCTCATTAATCGTATGCAGCGAGCAGGTTATCCGGAATCAAGTAATTGCGAAATGAGCCCAACTCCTTCGGTGTAGTCCAGAGGCTTTTTCGGCGAAAAGCAGCCAAGATGAATAGCCAACGCACCGACAGGCATGGGTGGCTCAATCTTGAACAGTGATGTACACCCGCCTCCCTTGTTTTTCTGAAGGCACCCCCTAATTCGCACACAATTCCTCTATATCTTCAATGCACCCTCCACCCCTTAAAAATTTAGACACCCCCACAATTTCAATTCCTTGGGAAACAACTGATCTTGAAGCTAATTGAACACAACCAAACTCAAGAAAAGCAGCTATCGAACCTTCCAATTCACTTGACCGCAACATTGGTGTTCCCTCCAGTGAAACACCTCGTGTGTCGCCCTCAGTCCACTGCTTCTACATACTTATAAAGAAACCACTTATCAGTTTCTAAGTAGGCGTCACTTCGAATGTGATTCGAGACAGACAAGAAATCAAAACGTTTTTCCGTGATTCCTCCCCATCCAAGAAATCGAAAGCACGCGACAGTGTGTTGTGTAAACGGACTTTCAAACACGTGATGGAAGGAAACAATCAACTGAGGCTTCACCACACTAATCTGCACTCAGGCAAACTTAAGAAATGTTTTGACCTTTGTCAAATTACAATGTTCGCCACCGCGCCGACAACAGGTGTCCGCGAAAGCTGCCAGAGACGCGGAGAGGCGCAAAGCGACCTGTTCCGGCTGGTTCCAGGTTTTCCCGCTTGGTGGCGTCTGTTTTGCTGGAGTCGCGAATAGAAACAAGACCGCGTTGCTCCGCTCATTTTGATGTCGAGTGCCACGACGGCGTCCATGCGAAACAATGATGTGCCTTGGTCTGCAATGTAGAGTAACACTTGCGCGTGACGTTGCTTGAATATCACCAATGCCTTGAAGGCTCCCAGGATTTTAATTGGCTGCTGCGAATAATTCAGTAGCGTCACCGGTGGTGGTATGACGAGTGCATCACGCGCAGACCATTGCATGAACGTGGCTTTATTCATTATCGAGACGGATGACCCAGTGTCGAGGAGGAACTGTATCGGCTTTCCAAAGACTTTGACGCTAATATAGACTTTTTTTCGTTGATGATTCTGTTACGTGACATACGATCTCCGTCATCGTCGCCGTCGTCGTAGTTATCATAATCTGAGAGCACCTGCTGCACTTGCTTGTGTTGCGATCGCTGGTAGTCCCGACGTATACTTCTGCATACGCGGCCAAGACGACCTCTGTGACCACAGTTGCAGCAATAATGGTTTCTTGTGGGGCAGATGTCGTAGCTCTGCCATCGATGAGGACCATTTCCGCAGTTGGCACGGGTACGTGCGTGGCGAAAATTGTCATGTCGCCTTGAATGTTGCCGCCCTATGCGAGCCTGGTCTTGAGCGACTTGGCTGTGCCACGAGGTCCTGACGGTGGTCCGACGAGTGTCCAGGTGTCTCTCTTTGGCTGGCCTCGAGGTTTGGACGCAGCTGTCTGATGAATGCGTCACTTGACAGGTCTGTTCGCTCGGTGCAGCAACGCTAGCCCACTCTCGAACCTCTCGACGTGATTTTTCGAGGTTCATGACGGTATGGATAACAAGGTCGAACGGGAGAGCTGCATCAAGGACCATCCGTTCCTGAATTTCAGTTGAAGCCACTCCAATCATGAACTGTTTCCGGATACAGTCTTGACTGCGGCTTCCAAAATTAGCGTTGGCGGCTAACGTCCGTAGAGCCGACAGGAAATCTCGAATGGACTCGCCTTCTTTCTGTCTTGGTAGATGAAACCGAAGCTTCTGGAGCGTCACAATGGCTGGCTGCGTAAATTCAACCTCCTGTAACTTGACTGTCTCCTTGTAGAAATGAAGGGGAGCTTCCACAACTTGTTAACCGCCTGCTGCTGCCAGCAGTCCTAGCTCTTCTTCAACAGCAGGCTCATGCGTTGTTAGAGCGTCATGGACAGTTCATTGGCTTCTGCCTAAAGGCTCAGCACCTGGGAGGTGCGAAATACGCCAGAACATAATCGCACTCCTTGATAATGAATTGGATCTAACATCTTGAGAACTGTTGTTCGAGCAGAGTTATAGACAATACGACCTTAATCAAGTTGGAGCAGGCCGCGAAACGTCGGGCAATTTAAACCAGCTGGTTAGAGTACTTCCAGTTTCGTTTTATTATACTCACCTAAGTAGGCAGATTTTGCCGAAATGTCTACTTTTCAATAATCAAGCTGAGAACGAATAACAGAGCGATAGATCCGCAACAGGCACGGTCGTTCAGAGATTTAAGGCATTTAAGTTTTATGCTCTTTGTGTGTGGAATGAAAGTCAATTTGGAATCAAACAAAAGGTCCAGAAACTTGTGTTTATTTTTTGAGAACAATAGAAGAATCATATATTTTCAATGACGGTTTCTAAAAAATACCACGCCGACAAGAAAAGCAGGCGCAAGCAGTTTTTTAGGAAGAATATTTAAAACCATTTTCATTGGCCCATCTGACCAAGTTATTAACCGCTAGTCAGACCCGACGTTGAAAAATTGAAAATTTACAGAATGAAATCGAGATATGTACATCATCAACATACAAAAAATATTGTACTGAAGTGTGAATTAGGCTGCAAATGAAATTAATGTTGACGATAAAAAAGAGTGAAAATCAGTACACACCCCTAAGGCACTCAATTTTCCCTTAAAAACTCCTCACATGGAGATTTTCTCAGCCTAGTATTGAATATACGATGCTTCGGATAACTCTGATGACTATGAGTTCCCAGGTAGCACGCCAGAGGAATGCCCAACTTGGGCAAAGGTCTGGCAAACATAAGGGCCCAACTTTGGCGCAGTTAGGTTTTTGCACCATGGCAATCATCAGTGCCAAAGTACGGTGCCTAACTATAGCCTTAGTTGGGCGATCCTAGGGCATGCCAAAGTTTGGCTCTTCTCTGGTACGCCAGAGGAGTGCCAAAGTTGGTGCCATACTCGAGCCATAACTGCCAGAGCAACGCCGAATTTGGGTATTTCAGACATGCCAAAGTTTGGCGTTGCTCTGGTCTGCCAGAGGAGCGCCAAAGTTGGTGCCATACTTCAGCCATAACTGCCATAGTAAATCCTAATCTGGGAATTCGGGGCATGCCAAGATTTGGCGTTTCTCTGGCCCGCCAGAGGAGCGCCAAAGTTGGTGCCATACTTGAGCCATAACTGCCAAAGCAACGCCGAATTTCGGTATTTCGGACATGCCAAGTTTGGCTTTTCTCTGGTCCGCCACAGTTCTGCCAAAGTAAGTGCCAGACTTGAACCCTAACTGCCAAAGCAACACCTAATTCGGGTATTTTGGCTACGCCGATTTTTGCTTTTCTCTGGTCCGCCACAGTTGTGCCAAAGTAAGTGCCAGACTTGAGCCATAACTGCCAAAGCAACGCCTAATCTGGGTATTTCGGACATGCCAAGTTTGCTTTTCTCTGGTGGGCTACAGTTTTGCCAAAGTAAGTGCCAAACTTGAGCCATAACTGCCGCAGTAAATCTTAATTTGGCGATTCGTGGCATGCCGAAGTTTGGCTCTTCTTTGGCTACCCACTGAAGTGCCAAATAAGTGCCTGGCAAAGAAAGCCGAGAGGCCTGCCCAAGTTTGGAATATCCCTGGTGTGTCACAGAAGTGCTCTTTCACGCGCCCAAGACGAGAATTAAATTAAATAAGCGTTGGAAACACGATGGTCAGATGTCATCACCTCCGTTCCCAAGCAGCACGGCAATACTTTGCAGTATCGTGCCAGTACCGGCCGAAAGCCGGTTCCAATATCGCTCAAAGATCCAGTTTGCACCACCGTTTGATATCCGGCAGGTACTGCCGTTCAGCCGTTTTGCCCCGGCCTAGCGTTCGCGCAATATTGTGCGAATACTCTACGATGCGTCTGCTCCGTATTGGCCGAACGTCGTGCAAATATGTGTACGTTGCATATCATTTGTTGCGTATCAAATCACATATACGGACAAACAAAATTTTTTCGATCGCTCCCAGAAGTTTATTAAACCACCATCATTACACACAGTGTATTCTCGACATATTTTCAAAGGTCACACTTCTCTGTAAAACGAAAAGCAAATTATAAAATAAAATTAACACTGTCCTCATGCCAAGCAAAATTCATCACACAAAAACCGCAGAGATTGAGAGGAAAGCAGGGCTACTATCAGAAGCATGCTTGCAGTGTACTTACTAATAAAAGAGCGATATCATGTAATCCTTGATAGATGCATAATCCAACTCAGGCACCACACAAACACACTCGAGAAAGAAGGCTGCGCACATTCAACTGACGTCTCGTCGTCGGCGAAGAGCAGTTTTTGTCGAAGCGTGTCCAACAAACACATCACAAAAATTCCACGAACTCCGGTGAAAAAAATGGCTGTTACCAAAAAATTGGCATGGACGTATTCCGGCCGTTTACGACGACAAAACACGGCCGCGTCTGCAACGCACGAAAGCAACAGAACACTGAAGAGCGCATTTCGAAAACCGGACCTACGTGGCCAGCCCATTTCTATAACTAGGCAAACGGCGAAAACAACAGCCCAGAGATCCCATCAGCGTGACAGAGAGAGTCACGTGAAAAATATTTTGTCCAAACGTTTTAGTCCTACGCTTCCTACGCAGAGAGGTCACGCTTTTCGCTTTCGCTGACAGCCGCACGACGACACAAAAGCAGGTGGGGAGGATTTGCAAAAGGCGAGGTCGAAGGGGCAACAACAACGCAGCTAAGCTCCCTCGGCATTTTCGACGCCTTAGAGTAAAAAAAAAAAAGACAACTTATAAAAAAAAACCTGCTGTACAGCCAAAGCTACAGGGGAGAGAGTGTATCCCGACCTGTTCTACAGTAGCGAAATAAGGGACGGGGAGTCCCAGCCCTTCTTTGGAAAGAAATGGAACGGAATGAAAGGAAAGGCCGCTTCTGCCGGTGACCTTGTCGCCTTGCCATAGTCTGTCAGCGTTCGGCTTCCATTGTGGGCCTCAGAAAGATAATCTTCTTTCTTGAGAGCGAAATGGAAGGGGTGCTTATGTTTCGCGGGCTTGTCGCCACCCGATAGGCTTCAATTATTTCTCTCCGACTCGCTCACAGTGACCTCCCATGGCTGTTGTGCCGGCGATATTAGGAGCGCAGCCGAAACATTTCCTCCCGTGAATGACGATCGGGTGCTGAGAATCCGAAGCAGCTCTTTCGGCGTCCATTTGATGTTCTCGGAGTCGGTCGTTGAGGCATCGCCCCGTTTGCCCGATGTACTGTACCTGGCCCCGTAGGACAGGGGGATCGCGTACACTTCCACCGCTTCCTCTCCTTCCCCCAAGATTTCCCTTTCCCGAACTCCCACGGAGCGGGAGGGCATTGAGCTTGAAGCCGAAAATAAATGTTGTTGAAGTTGAAAGATTGCCGTGTCTGTATCGTCACTAGTGTGTCTCCACTTTCTAAATGTTCAAAGAGCACCAACACGCTAAAATAGAACAAGTTCCGGGATTTCATTTTCATTCCCCAAGTGTGATGCGGGAGCGGCGCCACGGAGCCCCGGTCGTTTCCGCTCTTTGTTATCGCTAGGATTTGACGGTGCCCACTCACAATGCAAGACACGCACAGAGCCACGCTCGCTTTTGCAATGCGTCGCCTAATAATGATATCTGTTGAGGAGACGTACGCACATCGGTCTCGTGCAGCGCTAGCTCGATGGCAGCACTTTCTGTAAGGGCGTATTCACACCGAGGATGTAAGCAGTCGCGCGATGCGACTAAATCGCATCGCAAAAAAAAAATAATTAGATGATCACTCTGGCGTGCGCGATGAGCGAGTCCAACACCTTCGTTGGCGAGTCGCTTCTCAAAAACTCTCGCTCCGAACGCCGTTGATTGGCTCAGCCTCTCCGCTAATAGATCGCTTCGCAAAAAGTCGGGTCAGCAAGCGACTGCTCAAATCGCGTCGCTTTTTGCCCGCGCTGGTCGCTTTTGCGATGAAAGTTATCGCGCGACTAGATCGGATCGTCGGTGTGAACGCGCCATAATGTCGAACCAGTCTCACGGCACGTCCCGATATTGGCGTGTGAACCTACGCGCGAGTACAACATCCGGCACAATTTGCGTTTGCAAAGCCTGGTCCAGCCGCGTCAAAACGTTCAGCCAACCTTTGGACTGGAGAAATCAAGAGACACCCAAAATAAGATAAAGTGGCCAGCCGAATGAAACTTGATTTCTGTTTAATTAAGATGAAGACCACCCGTGTACATCAAATACCTCATCAGCCAAACTCCAAGGCAGTAAGCCTAGTTCTGGCACTTGTTTGGCAACTTTGGCCCGTAGCTGCCAGATCACAGCCGAACTATCGTGAAGCGAAGCCTAACTTTGGCACTTGTTTGGCGACTTTGGCCCGTAGCTGCCAGAGGACAGCCGAACTATCGGGAAGCGAAGCCTAACTTTGGCACTTGTTTGGCGACTTGGGCCCAAAGACGCCAGATGTCAACCGAACTACAAGGTAGTAAGCCTAACTCTGGCACATCTGTGGCGATTTTGGCCCGAAGGTGCCGGATGACAGCCGAACTATCAAAAAGTGAAGCCTAACTTTGGCATTTGTTTGGCGATTTTGGCCCAAAAATGCCAAATATTTGCCGAACTACTGGGCAGTAAGCCTAACTCTGGCATTTGTTGGGCGATTTAGGCCCAAAGATGCCTGATGACAGCCGAACTACCAGGCAGTGAAGCCTAAGTTTGGCACTTGTTTGGCGAATTAGGGCCAAAATACCCAGACTGTTGCCAAGGGAGGTCAGGTTTGGCTCTACTTTGGCTTCTTCGGCCTTTTCAATGCCCTAAACTGCCAGACAAAAGCCAAGTTTTGGCCCATAACTCGGTGCTACCTGGGTTAATTGGCGCAGCAACAACAAGGCCGGATAACTCTGTATAGCACTCAGCATTCTCATCGGAAACCAAGATCAAATCAATCTTGCAGTATGCCGTAGCGCCAAGCCTTGTCGTAGGTCTTCTCTAAATAAAAAAAAATATGTATAGACACTGTTGCCGGTTGCCAAACGCGTCACGTTCAAAAGTCTCAAAACGGACGAGACGATCCACAATGAATCGTGCTTAACGAAAGCCACATTGGAACTTATAAAGGCAGTTGTTTCGTTCTAGAAAAAATAAAAACATGAGGCTCTTGTTATTCATCCTCTCTAATGTCTTGGAAAGACAGCTAGATAGAGCTATATCTCTCAATCTACACGCACAAGGGAGAGCTTTGCCGTGCTTCAACACTGGCACAACGACAGCGAACGGTCTTCCAGGAGGATGGAAACTGACTCTCAACCCAAAGTTTATTAAAAAGGTACAAAATCAGAGCCATTGCGGACGTATGAACATGTTCGAGCATTTTATAATGAATACCATCTGGTCCAGGGGCAGTTTGTTTGGAACAAAGAAGTGCAATTTGAAGTTAGTGTAATGGAAATAGATTAATACAGTGTTCGTGCATGCCACCTGTTATGATAATTTCTTTTTCAGCATTTATGTTGTGTCGGTTAAACGTTTGAGCGTAATGTTGGGCACTGGATACATACTCGAAGTGCTCACCGAGTATGGTGGCCTGTTCCTCAAGATTTGCTCGACACACTTTATTTTGACTCGATGACTGGGACAGTTAATGCCCGGTAAGAACCGTCAATTTTATGTGCGCGATCCCATACGTCCTTCGCAGATACAGTGCTGTCAATTGAAAAAGAGCACCTTTTGGAGCCTTATCGATTCGCTTGCCTGAGAATAGACCTCGCCTGGACCCTCTTTATATTTAATTCAATACGATTGTGTGTTTTAAGGTAGCGCCTAAATATACCATGTGCAAGAATTGTTTTTTAAGGACGGAATTTTTTGTTTTTAAGGGCTTAGGTATCTTCATTGAATGCGAGGACCTCATGGGGATGGAGAGAATGGCAGCCTGTAAAATGTGCTCAGTGATATGTTCAGTGGCTTTGTCGATATCGAGATCATCAATTGATGTGCATGCCCAAAGAAATAATTCTTTGAAGGTAGCTCAGTTGTCGTTTTCATATTTTCAACAAGGAGAATGCGTTGAAAGTGTCCTGGGAAGATGGTTAAATTCTAAAATGATGATAATGTGGTCACTTCTGCGATGATTCAGAATGACCTTTCATAAAAGCAATGGAAATACTGATGGTGACAAATAGATAGGACAATGGAAGCAAGCGTGAATTGCTGAGCTACAATATGTGAACTCATTTCTGTTAAGCAGGCATACTCCGTTAGAAACCAAAACACGTTCGACAAGGGACCTCTAGAATCCCGTCTGTCACAACGCCAGAGGAAATTGTGTTGTGTTAAAATGTCTCTAGAAGTAAAAAAAGGTAAAGACATTTGATAATGAGGTCTCCTAGCCCCTTCATATGCACTGATAAGTGGGAGGTACATAAAGAGAAGAGGCTGTAATTATACGATCTAACAAAATACGTGTGACCACTGCCTTAAGTGAAGTCTGCGGGGCCCCTTTGTTACAATACATTGAACGCTGAACA
>JAZHYW010033786.1:0-12835 GCA_037355805.1 Ixodes ricinus | reverse complement strand
ATTAGTTTCTCTTTTTCACTTGTCTCCATTTTGTCAACAAGGTTCCAAGATATCAGAAGTGGGGTCCAGTGATCTCGTTCCACAGCGAATCGACTACTGTGACGAGGGGTGTTACAGCACCGGCCAATTAACCTCAACAAAAGGGAAGCCAACTAAAAAGGTTCTGATGGGAAATCTGGAACCAGAACCGGCAGGCTCCAGAACTGGCAGAACTGACAGAAATCGAGGGGGGCACAAGCGATGGTTGTAGCGACGGCGCTATCACAAGCCGTAGCAACGCGGCAGCGGAAAAACAAGGTCCTGACGGTGACCAGAGACAGTAGGTCAACCCGATAATCGTCCCGCCCACAATTCACGGCAGATTGCAAGCGCTGACTAGTGATCCCGAATTTGAGACTTTTCTGATCAAGGCAATTGAAGCAGCCATAGAAGGCGCGGTGAATGGCATGGTTGATCTACTACTTTCGACAACCCAACCGGTGCACGAGTGAAAACCCCCGACGGACTCCGCTAATCTGGAACCGGTGTTGGACCTAGGGAAGAATCCCGTGAAGACGGTGGAGCAATTGACGAGAAAAGTTGACGAACTTCCCGCGATATACTCGCGGAACGAGAGACAGATGACGTGTTTTGCGTTGACCAACCCAGAAGGAGTAGCGAACGTATGGTACGACGGTCTCGTCAGCATACAGCGCTCGCGGGCTGGGTGGAAGGCGGAGCTGAATAAGGCTTTCTCTCCAGTCGTACGCTTAGAGCGACGCCAACACAAGATTGAAGGGAGGCGAAAAATGGCGTTTGAAACCATCGAACAGCACTTTCACGAGAAGGTCAGCACTCTAAGAAAAAAAGTGGTACTTTCTCCTTAAAAGGCCAAACAGAAATGTCCCATATATTGCTCTGCTCAGGGAGGAAATTCGAGCCTTTCTGCAAAGGAGAAAATTTCCTCCCCCAAACCGACATCGCGGACGGCGGGTGCGAGAAGAGCGACGGGCTGTTGTAACGAGGTGCACGGCTCACGCGGCTTTGCGAAAGCAAGGCACAAGGCGCGTATTCCTATTTGACGAGCCCAAACATCCGCCTCCAAGCACCCGCACCGCACCCAGTGCGTTGCAGACTTCATTGAGCATACCAACTGGATGCCGTAAGCGGCCGGTAAATGACGACGAGACTCGGAGACATGCGGCGGACACACCGATGCAATCACACTTTTATCACGCTTTTGCTCTCCTTTGTCGTTGAGGTATCCACTCGTCCGTATGCATTCAGTCGCTTTTAGTGCACGGAGGGCGCTTATCAGTCAATGGAACGCAATAACAAGCGATTAAGACAATGGTACACTTTGTATGATTGTTTCCATTTTGAATGAATGGGTAAATACGGAGCACTGAACGCTGTGAAACGGTGGGTGACCTGCGCCACCTAGTGTAGTCATTATGAAATATTAAAAACCCTTCGTGTTTTCAGCGCCAACACCAGATGGCGCTTCCTCAAGCATCATCATCATCATCATCGTCATCATCAGTATCATCGTCATCATCATCATCATCATCGATTTGAGGAAAAAGAAAGATTTGGCCTAACAAGGCAGCAGTATTGCGCCACAGCCTCCCCCACACATGTACATACAATCACATATATGCATACCCACATTCACATACAAATACAGTAACGTACAACAACAACAAACCCTACTCGCACGCCCCACACACTGACAACCTACTTATCCGGCCATTCGGAGTATATATAGTCGAGCAATTGGTAACCGCAATTTACCTGTGTAGCTGTCATCAAAAATAATGTTACTAACATGTTGCTTGGTACGCACCAACATTACATTCAAGCAAAATATTTCGAGCGCGCTAAGGCATCCATCTCTTACAAAAAAGTGAAGCTAAATATGGTAATTTTTTCCTGTATTCGAAAACAAACTACCTCTCCAAACGGTACCAGCTCTCAGGTTCAGCTTCCCGGCACAGCGGCTCACAGTCGCGCGTCCGCCGTCAACATAAGCCCCTGTTACAACGCGATTTCCAAACGCCGGTGTAGCACAGTGGTAGGATGTCTGCTTAGTACGCGGCGGTACCCGGTTTGATTTCCTTGGGGGCATACCTTTTTTTTTCTGAAACATTTTGGTATGTTGAGGCAATTGGTTGTATTTACGACATTTCTTTTTTACAATTCACAACTGAAAAAAAAAATGTCCGCATGAATTTGCTAAGAGAAAATGCTTTCTTTATGCCGAGATAACTTTCTGTGGCGATGTAGAAGAAATGAAGAGTACGCACGCATGTAGTTTTGATCGGCTGTTTTCGTGTAGGAGGTCGAACACGATGCCCGTGCCTTGTAAGGTCGCTGGGCGTTGCCGTGAGAATGTTGTTTTCTGCATGTATCTTAATGAGTTTATTTATTTATTTACTCCCTCAGGGCCCGAGGGCATTAAAGAGGGAGTGGACAGAACATCTATTATACTACACAGTAAATTAGGCAGGTGAAAACATAAACATCAAACAAACTTGTTACTCGAAACAGAGAACATAGTTACAAACGGCATCTTTAAACTCGGCACTTTCAACTATGTCGACGATGTGAGCGGGAAGGCGATTCCAATCCAAAGATGTCATCGGTATGAAAGACTGGTGAAAACTTAATGTGTGACATGGATGGATAGCTACTTTATTTCGATGATCGATACGCGAAGAAACATAAGAAGGTTCAGTTATCAAAAGTTGTCGTAATGCCGGGTTATAATGATAAACTTTATGAAACAAGCACAGTCTGGATACTTTTCTGCGGAGAGAGAGGATAGGCAGGCCCAATATGTTTTTCATTTCAGTCACGCTGGATGTGCGATGATAGTTATGTTAAATGAATCGGACGGAACGGTTTTGAACGGCTTCAAGCGATAAAGCAAGTGATTTGGCCGGATCCCAAATGGCAGCAGCGTATTCTAGTTTACTGCGGAGCAAAGATTTATAGAGAAGCAGTTTTAAAGACAAGGGAGCCAAAGATAAATTTCTTTTAAGAAAGCCTAGCACGCGGTTAGCTGTATTAGTTACATATTCAATGTGAGTGTTCCAAGACAGGTTGTTATTTATGTATACGCCAAGATATTTATATGATGTTACGGGTTCCAGTAAAACATTATGGATGTGGTAAGACGGACAGGTGTTATTTTGACGTGAGACTCTCATGGATTTGCACTTATTAATATTGAGTTTATTTTCCATTTAGCGCACCAGCGCGAAATATTGTTAAAGTCCGTCTGTAGTGATTGAATATCAGAATCTTTAGTTATCTCAGAGTAAATGACGCAATCGTCGGCGATGAGACCAATGGTTGATGAGACATGTGCTGGCTGGGAGGTCATTAATGAAGATTAGGAACAAAAGAGGACCTAAAACAGAACCTTGTGGGACACCAGAAGTTACGGGGCAGGAGTGCGAGTTATTGTCGTTGACATGAGCAAATTGGGAGCGATTAGATAGAAAGGATTTAATCCAAGCCAATAATTGACTATCAATGTTGAGTGTACTTAGTTTATACAAAATGAGCCTATGTGAAACACTGTCGAATGCTTTAGCGAAGTCCAAGAATATGCGATCTACCTGAGATGAACGATCCAGTGAGGTTTGGATATTGTGAGTAAGTGTTAGAAGTTGAGAATCACATGAAAACTGTTTCCTGAAGCCGTGTTGAGCAGGGGTTAAAAATGCATGCGCGTTAAAAAATTTGACGAGGTGGGAATATATTATGCGTTCTAAAATTTTGCAAGGAATGCTTGTTAACGAGATTGGACGGTAATTACCAGGGCAGGATTTATCGCCACTTTTATGGATAGGGATCACCCTCCCCACTCTCCAGTCTTCCGGGATTGTGCCGAGTTCAATTGATTGCCGAAAAAGATTAGTCAAAATAATAGACGAGTACATTGAAGTATTTTTTAGAAACTTTGAGTTAATATTATCCACACCACTTGATGACGAAAGTTTTAAATTATTTAATAATTCACACAATTCCGGTAGATTCAACGTCAATGAGGTCCATAGTACCAATACTCCGCCGGCTTAAATCTGGATAGTCAGAGTCATCTACACTAAAAAGGACTCCGTGAACATTTTGTTTAGTAAAGCTGCACATTCGCTTGTTTGTATCATTTCACCGACAATGTTTCTTAGCTGTAAGACGATTTTCTTCGATGGGTTTATGGTATTCCGAAATTGCCGAGGATTGCTGCGCAACATGGAGGGCAAGGTACTGTTGAAGAAACGAAGTTTAGTCTCTTTAATAGCTGCCTTGTATATAGCAGCGGCTGAAAGATACGCTGCCCAGCGATGTTCAGCAATGGAATGCACAAAACGTTTTGCGGCCCGGAACAGTCTTTTTCTTTTGTTTGAGAGTTTTCTGAGAGTCCCATTAAACCAAGAGGACCCAGGACAATTTCGTATAGTTCGTACAGGGATGTATTTACTTAAAGTGAAGAAACCTTTTCTTTAAATAACGCCCAGTTAGTATCAATAGAACGCCCAGAAAACTCACGTAAGTATCCACTCATGAAAACACCGACTTCCGTATTAATGGCCGCGAAAGCTGCACGAGCATATTCAAAAACACGCTTAACCTCGACTCGTGAAAGACACTCCGGTACATTTAAAAAAAGTGCAGCAAAGAATGATCGCGCAGACAAGGCAAGTAAGAGATGGGTGATATTGACTCGCGTGACGTCGTCAACACAAGGTCCAACATCGTTGCAGAAGAGTTCGAAATTCGAGTGGGCTGCGTCACAATTTGCGAAAAACTGAAATCCGCGAAAAAAATCTAGAAAGTCCCTTGATTCCGTAGAAAATGTACTCTGGCGAGGGCCATCGCTTGACCAAACTATGTTAGGGTAATTGAAGTCTCCCAACAAAATAATTGGAATGTTAGGAAAACGAACAGTGATGGCGTTGACAACATCGTGAAATTGAGATACAAAAGCGCATTCTTTGAACGAGGCCGGGTAGCAAACACCCAAGACATATTTGCAATGGTTTAAACAGATACATACCCATATTATTTCTAGCTCAGTCACTATGTTTGCAAGGAAAGAAGAAATGGGATCCGAGATAGCAATCAAAACACCGCCGCCAGTTTTACCTCTCTGTCTTGCCATATCCCGCCATAAATGGGAGCAGATACGGCCTTATCTCGCCATATAAGTGGTCAAATACTGCCAGATGTGGAGTAGTTGCTCATGTGGAGCTTGCAGGCGCTTGCAGCGTACGGGTTTCATGACCTTCACCCATCCGCTCACGCATCTCGTGTTCCGCTTTCTTGTGCAAATAAAGATTGATTGATTGATTAATTTATTGACGGGCGCCGCGGTCCCTTCGCGCGATGCACGGCAGTTTTACAATGTACGTCAAAAATCACCCACGGCTCAAGTCGTAATTTTTATGTCGCCCAATGATGACAAAAAGCAAATAGTCGGAACTAAATTTGGCCAAATATTTCGTTACACCGTATACAAAAAAAGATATATTGATTTTTTTTAAATATTAATCTTATGAATATCAGTTTTACATGCCTACTCCGTGTTACTGTTATTATCAAGAGGCGGACAACAGCTTTTTTTATTTTTAAAGTGAACTGTGGGGTTATAAGATAAGATGTTTCAGGAAAAAGAATTTGATTCTTAAAACAACTCCGTGCAACTAAGATCATTTACATGTGTGAAGCACCACTATCATGCAAAAATATCACCCGTCACTGATACGAAAAGTCTATATGAAGTGGGCAAGCCAGCAATAACATTTATTACCATTGCAATTTCTGTCCCGTACGCAAGCGCTCAACTTGTGCGTCCTACAATAAAGGCTAGAGTTAAACGATGCTTAACTCTATCGATGCTTTATATATTTAGAATGCTGAAAGCTGTTGACACGCGGCATTAGCAGATCTCATAATTAAACAGATGTTTCCGAACAACTTGTGCTTACACCCGACTTTAGCAGATGTTTATATTGAATAGTAGTTGGAGCACTGATTAGCCGACGTTTCCGAAGAACTTGTGCAAATCTCCTTCTCTTCAAATGGCTTTAACATTTGTCTGTCCGTTCTGTTCGTTCAACATTCTTAGATTAATAATGCAGAGTGAATCAGGCAGTGACGTGTATATTGAAAGTGGCAACGCTGAAGGGTCAAAGCCTGAGAAGAAGGGACCCAAACGCTGCCGAAACACGCGCCGGTGGGAACGAAACGCGAGCAGAAAGAAGCGAAATGAGCCAATTAATGCATAAATAAAGTGTCAGTGACCAAAGCAAATAATGTTGTGGGATGAGAAAGGTGGCGCAACCGAATCCGAGCGGAGCTGAAAAGATATGTTAATTTTTTTCCTTGAGCCGCCATGCTCGTAGTGCCGGTTAACGTCGTCGTTCAGTGGCTGTACCCTAACAGGGAGTTACCCATCCTAGAGACTTTTCCCGCAGGTCTGGGAGTCATGAGGGATGGAGCGATCCTGCGTAGCGCAGCTGTTGTTGCTCCCGATGAGGTATATTGCGCGGCGAAGTTACACTTAACACATAAACACGCAATTTATTTAAAACTTGTTGTTGACCTAGTTGGTTCATGATGCAGAATATAAGTTTTTTGCGCGACACAAGGGACAATCACAAACAAGTAGACACGGACAAGCGAAACTTTCAGCTACTTTATTCGTGCTCGATCAACACGCAGAAAGAGCATGCGCAGCACTCTACATAGAAGGAAAAAAGGAAACAGAAAACAGATCGAAAAGTCACACACCAAGACACATCCCCCGGTAGTCATTATCCCACCAGCAACCCGAATAAAAACTGGACTTCACTTGCAAAAAATGAAACAAAAGTATCGCTGACACAGTCATGTCCCTTCTTTATATAAAACGCTTCCATCAGTTCTCTGGCTGTGCTATTTTTGCTTCTACCCAAGATCCTGATCTCATGAAATAGCGCCTCGAAATAGCGCTTGTCCGTGTCTACTCGCTTGTGACTGTCCCCTGTGTCGTGCAAAAAACTTCTAGGCGCAATATATGAGGCGATATGGAAGACGGATAACAACACAATTTACGTTTAAAAGCGCAGTCTTCCATATTGTTTCATAGATTGCGTGTTTATGAGTTAAGTGTAACTTCGCAGTCCAATATACCTTATAATGCCTGACCAACTTGACCAAATCCAAGCATTGTTAGTCCCGATGGCAGCATTGCCTTGGGGTTGTAATGATTCAAACGTCATGACATGGCAGAGAGTAGTTTGCGCGTTGGCTTTTTCCGTTAAGGAGGACCACAAAAAGATTACCTGGTTGATCCTGCAAGTAGTCATATGCCTGCCTGAAAGATTAAGTAGTGCTTGCTAAGTACATGCCGAAACAAGGCGAAACCGCAAATTTTGGTGGTTGTTTCGACCGGAAGCTTTCACATTGCGGAAACATTGTTGTTGTCATCGATGAAGGGCTATTATTCAAGGAAAGCGCAGTGTCGCGAAGGCGATCAAAACATGGACCCATCCTTTCGTCAGGCAAGAATCGAATCTTTTATTCTCGAGCCAGCACCGCTCTCGTGCTCCCTGACCTCGGCTCGTAGCAGTGCACGGGCGTCGGCGCCAATCTGGGAGATTTGTAGGCAGCAGCGTTTGCCGATGCTACAGGGCTCCCCTCGTAGATGTAAAGTAAAGTGAAAAAGGATGGAGTGTCTGGATGTTAAGTGAAATCATACAGAAGGTCCTAAGAGGGCTATGTTCATGGGGACTTGTCCATAGCGGCGGTACTGCAACGCGCTGCAATTGGCTAGGCGTGTGGTTCACGTTCTGGTGAAACTTCGCTGTGTGGGGAAGCTTTAAAACGAAGTGTGGTCGACAGCAGTCCTGTCAGAACACGTAGAGCATCGTCGTCCCAAAAAGACTGTCTTCACGGTAGCCTGTGCGACCGATGAGGTGTTTGGCGTCACTACGCTCGCGGTCGATGGTGGGGACGATGTACTGTCATCGTTGAGATAGGGCGGTTTCAAGCGATCCATTGCCACTACGTCATGACGTCTGTTGATATCGATGGGTATGTGTTTTCTTTCTGATCGATGACTTTAAAAGGGCCGTCGTGGGCAGGTGTTAAGCACTTGTGCACGATGTCATGGAGCACGAACACGTGTGAGCGTTTCTTAGGTCTTGGCTGACAAAAACATTGCGGCCTTTGGGCAAGCGAGGTAAAGTCGGTCGTACATCCTGGAACAACAGGCGTAGCTCTTCCACATAGGTGGCTTTAGGAGTCGTTGCTGTTTACACCGGTGAAAAGAATTCACCCGGTAGTTGCAAGGTGGTACTACAGTGGCTAAAAGGGGTAGTGTAGCTATCGCGTGCAGCTCTACCGATATCGGGAACGGCCGCTCCTTGAAGGCCGTAGGCGGCGCTTCGATCCGCAGCTCCACACCATCTGCTGGGTCAACGACCTGGTGATAGAGGCACCATAACACGCTTCATAATTAATATAAATACCTTCAAAAACACCATTTGTCGGTGAACTTCAACGACATGGTTTGGTTTCTAGTCAATGTAAAAAATGCGAAAACTAGCAGACGACAGTGATAGTCGACAGCTGCGAATCATAGAGTTATTACAATAAACGCTAGAGGCTCAGCTGGCGCTAGTGTCTACGGGACTTCCGTTGGTTGCAAATTACGCCAGACAGCATGCAGCCCACATTTCCAGCCTCCCCTGTGTATTCCCATGGGAGAACGCGCGGAATTTTTGTCTCTTCGCCGGAAAATAAACATGAATAACTTTTGTCATATCGGATGTAACGGATAGGCATGTACCTTTATTGGTACTGTAGTGTCGTAACTGCTTTAGTTGCTAGCATTTTTCTTTTTTTTACCACTGAGCGAGGTTAAACTTCGCTCTATTTCAGGCCCAAACCCCTGTTTCAAGGAAGTGTATGTGAAAACGAGCGACGGTTCTAGGCAAACTAACGATCGAAAGGAATGTAGTGTGTGTCAGGTTCGCCAGCATTTCGGTGGTGCTATATATTGCTAATATGCCCGTCCTGTCATTGGATGAAAATGACTCCGTCGTGCATCTTTACGATCGGTTAAAGAAACATTCGAACGCAAAAAATAAAGCACGTGAGCTACGAAAGGTATGTCTTTTTATTATTTCCCATGTCGGGCAGTTTTTATCGGGCACCTGCTTTCTGGCATCCCCTTATTTGCAAAGATTTGGAGCGTGCGGGTGATGATTTGAACCATTTGAACCCAGAACAAGCATCTTCGCAGTACTTATTTATTGCAAATCTGACTATATTACGTGACTTTCAATTTATTTTGATCGTCTGCAAGCACAAGGAGTTACTTATCCAGTGTTACTGCGTAGTTCTTGCCGTCTCTCTCGGTTTTCCACATGTCCTTCGTTCGTTTGGCACGTATATCCCCCATGTTGGAAAGCGTCGACGCCGTGTTCGCGCCAACAGTGTCCGACAGTGCACAAAAATACACGTACGAAGCCGTTTTAGCACCGTTTTTAATGCGATGAATTTGAAAGAAAAACGCCGTAACTGACCATTTATTTCGTCTGCGTGACTGAGAAATGTTCCAATGTGCCTAGTACGTACAAATTATTCGTGATATTTGCTCTGATAATCGAGCGCAGAGAGAAAATGCACTCGCTTTTTCCCATAGGAATACATTACCGGAAGTCAAATTTAGACTGCTTGCTGTCTGCTTCAAATGCAACAGCACACTAGCGCCAGCTGAGCCTCCAGCGCGTATTGTAATAACTTCATGCCGCGAATCGCTTTATTGGCCGGAGCCGTTTTGCCGAGTGCTGAAGCCGGAGCCATAGCCGGAACGACGGTGCTGCAAGCGCCAGTGCCACCCGCGGCTTTCGCCTTCCAACGATGTGCCGCTTCGGTTTCGTTCGCGCACTTACCCTTTAAGCCACTGTAGGGTACCGTAGACGAGCTGCGCCGCCGTACAATTTAGATCTTGCTTTAGTGCGGCACGAATGCCAAGTAGGACGATGGGGAGATTCTCGCTCCATCGCTCACGTTGGTTATGCGTGGTGAGGGCTGCCTTCAGTTGTCGGTGCAGTCGCTCCACCATACCGTTCGCAGATGGATGGTATGCTGTGGTGTGAATGTGACGGATGCCAAGCAACGTCGCAAGGGCCGAAAAGAGAGCACCTTGGAACTGCCGGCCGCGGTCAGTTGTAACGACGGAGGGACACCCAAAGCGCGCCACCCAGCCGCCGACGAAGGCCTTGGCGATGGTTTCTGCTGTGATGTCGGGAACCGGGATGGCCTCCGGCCATCGCGTGTACCGATCTACACAGGTGAGCAGATACCTGGAGCCCTGAGATGGTGGAAGTGGCCCCACTATGTCCAGGTGCACGTGATCAAAACGTGCATCGGGCGGTCGGAAAGGCTGAAGGGGTGTAGTTGTGTGCCGCGTGATCTTCACGCGCTGGCAATGAAGGCAGCTGCGGGCCCAGTGACGGACGTCGGCGTTGATGCTGGGCCAGACGTAACGCTCCGTCAGCAGTCGCTGCGTTGCTCGGATGCCGGGGTGACTTGGGTTGTGGAGTAGATCAAACACGGTGCGCCTGTAGGTAAGTGGCACATAGGGTCGTGAAATTTCTGTTGACGTAGTCGCAGATGATGGTCATAGTGGAGGAAGGCAAAGGCACTTCCTTGAGAACTAATGAGGATGGTGAAGTAGGAAAGTTCTCAAGATAAGGATCCTTACGCTGTTCTGCTGCCATTGCCTCGAAGTCAACCGGAGTTGCAGGCAATGTGAGGGCATCCACTCTGGAGAGAGCATCAGCAGCGGTGTTAGCTGTGCCTTGAATAAAACGTAGGTCGGTTGTAAACTCCGAGATATAGGTGAGGTTGCGGGTCTCTCGAGCGGTGTATGTGCTGTGATTTCCCGGAAAGCAAAGGTTAAGGGCTTATGATCTGTTAGTATGTAGAATGTTGTGCCTTCGAGGATAGGACGGAAGTGCTTCACGGCCAGGTACACAGCCAGCAGTTCGCGTCCGAACGTGCTGTACCTGGTCTCAGGAGGCTTCAGCTTCTGTGAGAAGAACCCAAGAGGACACCATTCTTTGTTTTGAAGCTGTTGAAGGACTGCTCCGACGGCTGTACTGGAGGCGTCTGTGGTGAGGCGTGTTGGAGCACCAGGTGTGTAGTGATGTAGCAGCGTTGCGTCTACTAGGGCCTGCTTGGCCGCAGAGAACGCCGTTGTTGCCTCGTCGTTCCATGCGATGGGTGTAGACGGACCCTTCTTTGTCTTTAGCAGGTCGGTGAGTGGTTGTAAAAGTTGTGCGCACTTGGGCACGAATCGACGGTGGAAGTTAAGGAGTCCGAGGAATTCCCGAAGTTTGCGTAGCGATGTTGGTGTTGGGAAATCCCGGATGGCGTGGACCTTCGTATCCAATGGCCGTATGCCATCGGCTGTCACGCGATGCCCTAGAAATTCGATGTCGTCGACACCAAAGACACACTTCTTAGGGTTGATAACTAGGCCGTACTCCTGAAGTCGGCCGAAGAGGAGTCGTAAGTGCCTTTCATGCTCGGCTGGGGATTGACTTGCTACAAGCAGATCATCGAGGTAAGCGAATACAAAGTGCAAACCTCGCGTGACCTCGTTGATGAAGCGCTGGAAGGACTGTGCGGCGTTCTTCAATCCAAATGGCATTCGGACATATTCGAAAAGGTCGAACGGTGTTGTGATTGCCGTTTTTGGAATGTCCGCAGGTTCTACGGGAATCTGGTGATACGCTCTAGTCAAATCGATCTTGCTAAAGATGGTGGTTCCAGCAAGGTTAGCGGAGAAGTCATGTATGTGAGGGAGAGGATACCGATCAGGAACTGTGTTGGTATTTAGCGCGCGGTAGTCCCCGCATGGACGCCAGTCCCCAGCATCTTTCTTCGGAACCATATGTAACGGAGAGGACCAGTTGCTAGCTGAGGGACGGATGATCCCCAGCTGCAGCATGTGATCGAACTCACGTCGCGCAATTCCGAGACGATCTCCCACGAGCCGACGAGGCCGGGAAAGACTGGAGGACCAGAGGTGATGATGTGGTGAGTTACACCATGCTTCACCGGCGTTGCTAGGTTTGTAGGTTCTGTGATGGTCGGAAATTCCGCGAGAATAGCCGCGCTACTTTGTTCCCTGGCCACGGACAAGGCGTATGTTAGTGCCTGTCATCGTTGACTGGATTCCCTGAATTGATAACCGAGTGGTGTCATCGATGAGACGACGATAACGCAAACTTACGCTCAAGTTGTAATAAGTGAGGAAGTCTGCTCCGAAAATGGCCAGGCGAATGTCGGCAACAATGAAAACCCAGTGGAAGGTTCGTCGTAAGCCTAGGTCAATGGTCAAAGAGCGCTGACCATACGTCGCAATTGCAGAGTTGTTGACTGCTTGGAGCGGCGAGGTTCGCGGAGCGCACCGTCGGTCAGCAAGTGAGGCTGGAACTACGCTGACTTCAGCTCCAGTGTCCACCAGAAAACGGTGGTCTGCCGTCCTGTCAACGACGTAGAATAGGCGACTTTCTCGCTGACCGTTGTCACACGCCGCCGTCAGTGACCGGTCTTCTCGTTTTCCGACCATGGAACATGGCTTGTGGCACATTCGCGCATCGCTGCCGAATGTGCGGTGATACCAGCAGGCTGTTCCACGAGAATGAGGCGGGGAAGGAGAGCGTGGACGGCGGCTTGCGAGCCGTTTCTGTGACGATGGACGACGGGGAGGACCAGGTACGCGCATCGCAGCAAGGGTGTCCACTATCTCGTCGAGCCGTTCTTCCAGGCGCGCGTGGCGTGCTTC
>JAZHYW010033783.1:0-18043 GCA_037355805.1 Ixodes ricinus | reverse complement strand
TTTCTATAGTTTCATAATCTG
This sequence comes from Ixodes ricinus, assembly GCA_037355805.1. Taxonomy (NCBI): domain Eukaryota; kingdom Metazoa; phylum Arthropoda; class Arachnida; order Ixodida; family Ixodidae; genus Ixodes; species Ixodes ricinus. The sequence continues at coordinate 18,022 of JAZHYW010033783.1, read as the reverse complement.
AATAGCGAAAATTTAACACTGGCCTTTCTAGGTAGGGTATGTAGATACAAAACGTTTTATGGTTTCTCACTGTTTTTTAGGGCGAAGTCCTTAAGCCGTGGGTCTGTCCCTCCTCTGTATGTAGCCACTTCAAGTTTAGTTTATGAATGGCTCAAGAGATGGCGTGTTCCGGAATTAACTTTATGTAGAGATGACAGATGGCGCTTAGCTCATGTTGCGGAGCGGAGAGCGCGCAAGGCGGCGGCAGCGCGCGCTCGCAGACAGAATCCAGCCGTGCGAGAGCGAGAGGCCGAAGCATGTCGTCAGGCTGCGCGTCGACGCCGCCAAGATCCGGCCGTGCGAGAGCGGGAAGCCGAATCGCGTCGTCAGTCTGCTCGGCGACGCCGCCAAGATCCGGCCGTACGAGAGTGGGAAGCCGAAGCGGCACGGCAGCGTCGCCAAGATCCGGCCGTACGAGAGCGGGAAGCCGAAGCGGCACGGCAGCGGCGCCAAGAGGATCTGCAGAACGTCAGGGAACGGGAAGCGGCAAGAAAGCGCGCGTATCGGCAGGCAGACCCCGATGCAGCGAGAGCTCGTGAGGCGTCTGCAAAACGCATCAGGCGAGCTCAGCCCGAAGGTGCCGACGCGCGGTTTAAGCGAGACTTTCTAGACGTTTCGTTCGGCCATAGCTGTGGTGTGTGATAGATTGTGGTTTGTATACACACACACACAGTGTTTCTCACGTCTTTACATGGCGATGAGTGGGCGAATTAACGGAAGAATCGCTGGTTTACCGACGATTCACTCCGGAGCTTCGCCCACTCATCATCATTCACCACGTGGATATGCTGTGACTTTTTATTTTTTACGGAGACACCTATGTGTGTCGTAAAAGTTTGACACAAGGAGCAACAAGAAGAATGATGCGCGTACGCTCAAGAATTAGGTATAATGTTGATAAAAAAATGATATCTTCACATCACCTTAGTCTGTTCCTTACGTGCGGATGTCAGCCCACAGTTCACTTTCCTATAATTCATAGCTAATCACAAGAAACAGTTTGCAGGAATCACAGGAAACAGAAACAAGATACAACATAAATATAAAATAGGAAATTTGAGGAATAATAGAACTTTTATGTAGCCATTGATGTACGCGCGAGGAAGTAAAAAGAAATGTACTTTCTCAAATAAAAATGCCAGGTTTAAGGACTGCGGCTTCTATTTAGACTAAAAATTTTCTTACCTTTTTTTAGCCTGATTTGGGAGCGGGTTTAAATAATTTGACCATATGTGCCACAACACATATTTTGTGGCTGTCATGTGCTGTTGATGACAAAAAATATTACCTAATATGTGAGTGTTGTGATGTGCGCCATGATGCAGGTTTTCGAAGACTTTGAGTTGGAGTACAGCGACATGTGCGAAAACGACAAGCTTTCTGTGTACGATGGCTACGACAGTGTATGCTCCGTGCTGGACACAATGTGTGGGCAAGCTGCCTATAATACTTCATCCTCATCGTCAGTTATACATGGTGAGCTCTACCTTTTTTCGTCAAATTATTTCTTAAAACATGCTGTCAAGGTTTTATATTATTAGGACTTTGAGGACATCAAAATCTTTTGATCAAGACATCTACTTCTTATCAAGATCTACTTGTGTAGATCTTGATGTTGAGATACGGGAAAAGGGAGTAAATGTCCATGCTGTGTGTAAATCTGCTTCTTAATTAACTGCTAATTTCTCTAATGTGAACAGCCTCTGAAGACGACGATTACGTGTATCAAGAAGTGTGCTAAAGCAAATTTGCTAGTCAGCTGTTTTGTGCTGTTCATTTTCTTCTTCTTTCCTTTCTGTACGTTTGTGCTGGCCTTTCAACACTGTGTACGAGTAAGGTTAGCAAATTATCGGTTTTTAACAAAGATATTGATTTTGAAAATAAAGGTAGATGTCAAACTTCATAATAATTTCAACTTTCATACGAAATATTTAGCATAAAACAAAAATTCATTTATAAAAACCGAACTGATAATCTGGTTTTGAAGCGAAGTCTCGCGAATTATTACGGAATTAAGGTTACCTGATTACAGTGCTTACACTACTATAAATAGAATATTAGGTGTTAGCTACCCCTTCATTGATATGCAGGCCGTTCCAATAGTCGCCTTCTGCGGGCAGTCATTTCTGTCTGCTGAAGTCCAAGACGCCTTTTGATTATGTTCAATACCTCTCTCATGCTGAATATCAAACGACCCGCATTCGTGAACTTCTCAGATGCTCGGCAGTTTTTACCTGAGTGTAAATTTTTTGAATTGTGTAGACCAATGTTTGAATTGTAAGAGTAAAGTGTGGGCAACCAGGTTTTTTGAACTTTGATGCTAGTGAACCGTACAGAGGTGTTAATCGAAACTTGAAAGTGGAGTTCAGTGGGACTCTCGTTTTCATTATAAATAAGGTTTTGTGTTTTCGGTATATATCAATAAACACGCAAAATTAACGCCCAAGCCGGTTTACTTTGAATCGGTGAAAACTGAAAAATACCGAATTAAAGCTGTCCTTGAAGGGGGAAAAAAACGCCATTTTCACGGAAACATTCTCAACCCTACTTTATTTTTTCTCATGGACACGAAACACAGCCACACTGAATTGTCCTTGGGGTTGTTCCTTTTTTTTTTATCCAAACTACATTCCTTACCCTGTTTTCGTCTCCTATCTTTACCAGCATTACTGGAGAACATATAGTTTATAAGTTTTAAATTATAACATTTTATTCAGTAGTTATCCAGTCGCTATACAAAACAAGCCCAATAAAGACCGATTTATCTCCGGCATTCAAATTAGACACCGGACAACACCAGTTCACAGGAAAAAAGTAAACACCCCGGACTTTCAAGATAATTAAATTCCCCCAAAAAAGGAAACCGTTATTGAAAAGAAACTTTACTATTGTGAACGTGACTTACGTGTGAGATCACATTACGTTTCTTTGATAGTTTTTCTGCTTTGAAAAGCATGCCTCGTGATAATGGAATGGTTGAATTTTCTAAGCTAAATATAGCAGACCATTTCTTTTCTTGCTTCTTAGCACTCATTTCTTGCCGATTTTAATATTCTTGCGATCTCAACTATTCCATGTCTTCATACTAGTGCTAAATATATGTCACTTCTGAGACTTCAATGCAATTGCGGTGCAACGTATTTACTTTATTTATTTGTTCTTTTAAAAACTTAAGCTCAAAAACGGTGTTGGTTTAATTCTACTTCTAATACGTCCACTCATTGCCATGCTATTCCCATAATACTGCTAAAATACTTATGTCACACCTCAAGTTTTTACTTTTTCGCGCAATATCCAACGGAATATACAATAATGTTGACGGTGATAATTATGCGGCTTTCCCTTTGCAGCTGTCGAGCTCGAAAAAATTTCGCACCATAGCAATAAATAAACAGCTGAAAAAACAAATAAACAACTATCTTGTAGGCTTACACAAATGATCCAATCGCGCCTTTGCCCTCTGGAGACACTGAGATCGCAAACCTCCATCCCCCACAGCAGTGTTTCCTGCGGCTACCTTGGTCGTGTTAGAGTTCCGACTTGTTCCGTCTGCATCTCACGTGTCTGCCTTGTTGGCACCTGGAGTCAACGTGGACATCAAAGCGTCCGCTAGGGTCGTTTCGTAGTGAGGCTGACGATGGTCCATCATAGGTGGTAGAAAGCACTAAGAATCGAGCGCCAAAAAGTATATTTCCTCGGCCCCGTCCCAGCACGCCCGGCATATAGTCGATTCTACCTTGGGGTCGACCCGCTTGCGGTAGACAAGTGCTCGCCGGATTCCTGCTGTCACTTCGAACAAAGGTCGGCTGCCAAAACTGCTATCATACAGTTAGGTTTCAACCGCTATTACTCGTTAATTATCCCTGTAGAATGATAGCGTCAATTTGCCCTGCGACAATTCGGGCCACTATAGAGCCTCCTTTCACACTCTGTCCTGCTCGTTTCGACATCCCACTTCTGCGCTGTTGTCTGCTCTACGGGCTCTGCGAAAAAGACGTTCTTGCTCTCAAGATAGTAGAGACGCCCCTGCCACCGTATCTGCAGTCTAGTCATGTGTGTTCAGTCGAGGCATCTCGTGCATGCTTCGAAACTCGACCAGCCCAGTTCCCCCTGGGACGGCCTTTATGGACGACGTTCCCATGACACCCCAGTGCTTGCCGACCCACCTCACGTTGTTGTCGCTCCATGACATCTCGCACGTCACCAGTGAGGCACTCAACCACGATGTCGAAAGTCAGTCCTGGGACTATCACCGCCTTCCACGCCTTTCGAGTTACCAAGAACCGGTCACAACTCCACAGGCGGTGTTTGTGAAGAACCATGGACCCTCGCATGGCTGACTGGCTGAGGTGGGCGTGGTGCTCCCGAAGGTAGTCTGAAGAGTTGGAGAAAATGCCAAATCAGGTACTTGCATGAGCTTGAAATCGGTACAGCTTTTCCGCCCGAGCTCAGTGAACAGCCTGCTGCTTCTTAGGGGCCTCCATACTAAACTACTGGTGACATTGCGGCGTTGAAGCGTAAGTGTCGCGCTGAGGCCTCTGCTGCATATACGTTTAGGGATCGCTGCATTTCCTCAACAGTATCTGCCATGAGCACGATGTTATCGGCGAAGGTGAGCCCAAGCAGTACCTAGTTCACCCTCTCTCTACCCTCCAGCTGGGCCAAGGAGAGGCCCACTCCCGACTGTAATAGCTGCTGTTCCATAAGTAATAGGCGATTCTTGGCTCCTCTCAGTTCTGATCGCGCTGTGCTTTCATCGTAGACACATCGGACGAATGAAACACAAGGCATTGATAGCCTTAGCTGCTCCAAACACTGTGTGAATAGAGACTTTGGGACAGTGTAATATGCCTTTGCATCACCCAGCAAGCAACACAGCAATTTTTGTTTTGTTGGCAGCCTTAATGCATTGCGCAATGGAACACAAATTGTCTTCAAACCGGCGCCCCGTCCCCCCCCCCCCCTGAAGTTCTGTGATGTGTCCGCCCACTTCTGCCCATGCTGTCATTCGCTCCTTGACGAGGTAAGCGGACATTCGGTATGCCGTGCCGGTAACTGTCAGGGGCCGGCAGCAGCGCAGATAGAGCCAATTACTCCCTTTCTGCGGGTTGAAACCAACCCGGCTACTTGTGCTCTGGTATGGGCTCATTCACACATAAAATGGCGTTCATGATCGACGCTCGTTGCTATCTGGCACCTTCCCCGAAACTCTGGGGGACTGTTGCCGGACGTTGGAAAGTCTCTTTTCGAATGTGCCAATGTGCGCAGCTTACTAACATTCACAATTTTCCACTGGTTGGTGTCGAATCGGGACTAAGAAATGTTTTGACCATTGCGATCGGGGGTTGTGCACTCTGGACAAAACATCTCTTTACAGTGGACCGTGAAATTCGTGCCCCAGTTTTTAACTTTCTGTATCGTGAACTCATCTAAAATAATAATACCCGTCTCTCTGACCACGAGTCTATTCATGTACGTTCTGCGCCCTCTCACGGCGTCCTTTTAACTGGCACAGATAGCATGGGTATTTCGCAGGACAGGCGCTCTCAGTTTCTCTTGCATCCATTTGTCAAATTGCCTGGCGCTGACGGAACCAAGCCGGCAGCGCGCTTGGCTGACACGGACGTGGCTCGGAGTCGATTCTCGGCACTGTGTGTGATTTTTATATTTCTTTATTTCAGTAGAATATTCGAGAATGTTAAAGAACCGTCTAGCTTTATGTTTAGAATACATAATGCGAGAACGGTCAAGAAAGAATATCCTAGGCTCCCTGGGAAAACTTAAAAAATGCTGCACCGCGCAGTACAGGCTTCAACGTTCAACCCCGGCGGCTATTCCGACTTCGACGCTTGCGACGCTCCTACTATTTCACTTTTGTTTTCCCGGCATAAGTTTTCCACATTAAACGTTCAGACTCTTCAGTTTCTCATTGGCTTTTTTTATCGATTCATCACTCCCACCTGACAGAACTCCCACTTCCTTTCGGTCGCGTCTTCATCTCCAGGTGTAAGCGTGTGACAGTGCCTCCTGTTGGCGGCTTGCCTGGCTTGTATTGTCACGAATGACACACAAGAAGGCACGGGTAAAATAATAGGAGCTAAAGCTTTAATGTGGTGAACTTAAGTCAAACAAAACAATGAAATAACTGGGCACCGCGGGCGTCAATGTCGGCGTAGCAGCAGGATCGAGTGCTGGCGGAAGACTGACTGCACGGCCGGGCACAGCCTTCTTAAGGCTTTCCTGGAAGCCTAGAACATCCAACCTTGATTGTTAAGGAATTATACATTGTGAGTATGAACAAACCACACGATTCTCAAACATTCTAGAATCATCTACTCACTTAAGAGATATAAAAACAACAGGCGATGGCTAGGATCGAACCTCGGCCACCTGAGTGGGAGTCAAACACGCTGCCTACTAAGCTACGCCGACTTGGCTTCGCAGATGGCATTATGGCGGTTTTCACTTCGGAGTCCCACCAGCGCTTTCTCCGCCTTCGTTTTTGTTGGGTCGGGTCTTTCAGAGCCGCCAGATAAGGCTACTGAGTCCAGTCAGAAATTCCGATTAGGCTGTCGCATTCCTCCTTTCGTCGCTCTTCCCGGAAATGCCTGCAACCACTAAGAACACTTCTCCGCTTAACTCCTCGGGGACGCCTGTCTTTCGCAGCAGTAGCGTGTCTGGGTTGCTTCGTCGTCTGTGCTGTGTTGCTGTTGCCCTGTGAGAGTTCGGTAGGCTTATTTTGCTCTAGCTGTTGTGGCGTAGAGGTGCTTTCTTCTGTAGCCCACAACATTTGCGGTTTTAGTCTCTTACCCGGGGCTTGTTTTCTCCTAAGGCAATGTTTTTTTATCGTATTTATTATTGGATCCAGCAACTTCAGACACTGTGTCATGCTGCCGACTTTCTGGTACATATTCTGCTCCTCTTCTTCCAGGTCTGCTCGTGTCACATGCCTCCCCCTTTCTAGTTCAAAAGCTGCTGGGGACCTTTACCTCTCACCAGCTACAGGATCGCATCCGTCGTGTGTTGTCCCTAGCCTCTGCAGCGCATTTCTCTCTATAGTCATTTCCGATGTCGATATTCTCCGAGTAAGCTCGGTCAGCTTTTTCTTGTCCAGTTCAGTTAGTTCCAGGCGGTTCGCCACGGGGACCAACTGTGCTTCCAGCTTTCAAATCCTGTCCTCATTTTCATGATGTATTTTGTCAAACACGGAACATATATTGCAAACTGTGCCGGATTGCTCCGTGCCAGTGGTCGTCGTGTACCTGTGTAACCTCCGTAATACACACCCATCACACGTCACCACCCCTTCGTCCCTGGTTCACCAGGGTCAACAGAGTGGCCTCTTGCCTAAGCGCAGGTTCAAACTGAGCCTTTACCAATATTGTGATTTTAACGACAAAGCTTAATTTTGGATATCGAGATATACGTCTAACTTTATCGGAAGCTTTATCATTCCTGTGGCATTTTTAATATGAAGCTAAAATAGATTCACCAAAACCGAACTGCTAATCTGAATTTAAAACGAAGTCTCGCGAATTATTTCAGAAGGATACATCATTACAGCTTCTACGCAAATAAAAATAAGAATTTGGTGTTAGGCTCCCGGTCATTAACATAGAGGCCACTCCAATAGCCGCCTTCTGTGCGCAGCCATATATGTCGGCTAATCTCTAAGACGCCTATTAATTACGTGCAAGAACTCTCTCATGTGGAATATCAAACGACCCGTGTTTTTCCACTCATAAGCTGCTCAACGAATTTTGCCTTATTTATCAGTGTTGGAAGGGTATACGCCAATGTTTGAACCGTAAGGATCTGTTCGGGTTGAAGTTTGGCCGACCAGGCTTGTTCAACTCTGATGCTGGTAGATCATACATCGACGTTGTTCAAAACTCTCAAATAAAGTCCAGTGAGACTTCCGTTTACATTATAAAGCTTTATTCTCGAGAGTGTGACTTACGGGTGGGATGACATTACGTTTCTTTGACAGGTTTTTTTTACTATTGAAAAGCATGGCTCGTGATAATGGAATGAGCAAGGTTTCAAACTTAATTGTAGGAGCCTACTGTTTTTACAGGTAGGTCAGCTTGAGCATTGGATAAACACAAATAGGGGGATATTCAAGCTGATCTACTTGTATTATGTACAATCTAGGTCAACTTAAACGTGTTCTCTACTGTTATTCGTGTTTCTTAGTCCTCGTTCACTAGCAGTTTTGGTATTTTTGCGATATCTCAACTAGCCCATGTTTTTATACTAGTGGCCGAGCCTGTGTCGTGGCATCGTGGAGAGAATGTCTGGAACCCTCTAAAGAAGTTGGGTTCTATATTTTTTCAGGATTTGTCTGCGGCCTTATTCATGCCAGCTTTCATGTCCCCTTTAACTGTAGTGGTCATACGGTCCAGTTCCTCGCTAATACCAAGTCTGACCTCGGCGATCTCTTTGGCTACCTAACGTTAAAGTTCTTCGCTAAGACTGTGTGACTCAAGCCTAAATTTTTTTAGTTTCTCACGAGACTTCTGCATCTCCTCCCTAATCATGCGGAGTTCATCTCAGAAAGCTCTTCGTTCCCGCACTGAGTTAGGGCCTCAAGGTTCCCAGGAAGAAAATGTCGGTGGCACAAGGACTGTTCTCAATTAACGTGTGCTGTGTGATTTGTTTGTGTGTGGGGTGTTGTGTCCTAACGCTGGATCTAGGAGCGAGAGAATGGAGGCATGCACGGAATTGGGAGGGAGTGGGAGGCTGCTGCCCCTGTTCAGCTCACCTTCGGGGCCACCGGATCTGGGCTCCTCGATTTTCGGATTTCAGTTTCCTGCGCTGACCGCTGCTGCTGCATCCTCCTCGACCAGGACCGGGCTCGGCTGCGGGAGCGAGATCTCGCCTTGGATCTGCTCTGGGCCCGGAGCGGGTGTTTGAACCTTGAGAGCCCGTCGACGCTGGGCGGCTGGCGAATACTTCAGAGGCCAGCAGATCGTACGGATTTCGGTTCGCCCGTCCCCTCGATGATAGTCGCGGCCACTGCTCTTCGGGGGTACAGACTGGGTCACTTGCCTAGGTTGAAGCGGTGTAGCCACTTGCTGAAGCTGTTGACTTTCCTGCTGATGGCGGCCTTGTTGTTGCTGCTGCAAGTACTCTCTGAACGTGTGACTTGTACGAAACTCCGCTGCCCTGCAGGTATCGAGGGTACGTAGCCACGGCGACCGCCGCCACAGTTAACGCACTTCGCTTCGCCTTCGTGCGAGTCCATGGCACTGCCTTAGAGTTCCACACTCTGGGCACCGTTTCCTTTCAGGCCGAGGACACACTTCATCTCGGGTGTTTTAGTCCAAAGCACTTAGTGCAGACTTGTTTTGAGGGTCTGTAGACCCTGCACTCGTAATCACCGCCGTCGATGTACACCAGGCGAAGACACTGAGTCCGTTAAAAGTGATGATGGCGGAGGTCGTAGTTCCCTTTCATTTGAGCATTCAGGACTATGTAGTTGCTGTTTCGTGCGTTGAGTTCTTCAGTGAGCTACTCCTACGAGGGCCGAGATGAGAGGCCCGAGATAACCCTCACAGGAGCCGTCCGGCATGGCGGCGTAAGGTTTTACTGAGAACTGCTTTTCTCCGAGTCCGATGGAGGAGATATTGCAATGCCACTCCAAAGTGTCGGCACTTGGAGTGTTCACAACGGCCAAGTTCTGGTTCTTTCGGAGCCTCCTCTTGATTTCCGCGGTCTCGGCAGGGTGAGCTTCGCCGCCAACTTGTTGGCTCGGTAGACTGATCGGGGCCCCAGGCTCCGAGGTTCGGACCACTGAGAGGACGGACGACCACTTTGTAATTCTCAATCGGTAGCGGTGCGAGCTGCCGCTTGTGCGGTTTCGACGTCTGGCGGGCTTTCGTGCCCGTCGCCATCTTGCCGGAGGGTGGTTGCTCGTCCTTCCGTCTAAATTCTTCTAGAGTCTTCCGGTAGGTCTGGTTTTGAAGTCTTTGGTGTTTCCGGTTAAGTATCTTGATCCAGAGCAGAAAGTTTGTCTGCTCCGCTGATTGCAACACGTCATTACTGAGGGTATTAGAGGTATGGACTTCGTCCTGCACCTCGTCAATATCCTCGAGTTCGGGCCTGGTGTTTCCATCGGTCCCTTGATTTCCGATTGCCTTTCCAGTTGGTTCCATGCTTCGGTAGACCGGGGGGGGGAGACCCCGGACGTAATCGACGGGGGAGGGGGCCGCCGGCGAGTCTATAGTCCGCTGCAACTCAGAGAAGGTAGGGCGAGGAAAGGAAGGCCGGAGAGGAGAAGCGGGTAGAACGCTGAAGAAGAGAGGGAAACCTCCTCTTTTCTTTAGCGTTCCGTCTGCTTTCTCCTCCCCGTCCTTTATTTCCCTCGCCCTACCTTCTTGAGCTGTATCCTACTACAGGCCTCGCTAGGTCTAGCTATCTTCCCCCGCGGTCAAGTGGTTTTGGTAAAAAACTGGTAAACATTTGGCTCACCCAGTCAAAGGTTGCTTTACGGGGGTCCGCCGCTGTGAGGACTTTCAAAGAAAGTGGTTTTTGCCCGGTCTTCCGCGTATACTGCAAACCGGCACTTCGCCCAGTGCAGGCGCCGCTATCACGTTGAAAGTAAAATTATAGGCGGGCGGAAACTCGGCGCAGCACGTCTATCTCCCTCGAGCTGCCGGAGTGTAAAAGAAAAAACACTAGCAGAGGCTTGGTGATGTTTTTGAGGCTTCTCCACCGTCCCGGAGACGCGCCTGCAGCAGAACAGACCCCACTGTCCCAGCGAAGCATTAGTCGTGCGTTGTTTTCCCTGCATGTTGATGGCACCAGCCATTCGAGAATAAATTACGATAATTGTCAAGCTCGGGTTCATTGGCGTCGATTTCACTAAAAGTTTTTGTTACAACGACAGCTGTTAGTGAAACACTTCGCGGTTTTGCGCCGTTGACCGCGCTTGATATCGACGCGGGCCGTTTTTGGCACTGCGTCAAAATATTCCACGAACCGCTGGTAGCAACATAACAAGCAAGCACGCGATAACATACATGGTCATACAAGCTACACTCTAATATAAGGGTGTATTTATACACTATTTGTCCCATATTGCCTTACGCGGGTCCAAGCTGTTGCAGATTGGAAAGAATTAGACGCTCACGAGGAAACGACGAGAAGAAAGAAAGAAGAAGTTTGGAGTCACGAGCGGAGCGAGGCGAACGAGAGACAAGCCGATCGAGACACATCTGTGTGATGATGTATATTTGATGGATTTAGTAGTGTAAATACAGTTTATGTTTTGTTTTTACGTTAATGGCAATATTTAATTACGACGCCCACACGACCTCTTTGATTCTGAGACATTATGGTGCCGAAACCCGGGATCGAGAACGATTGAGGTGAGCGGATTTTCCACCTTTGAGGAACACCTGCCTGGAACGCTGTTTCCGAGAACTGTGTGGGAGATCGTCAAACATGGAACGTCTCAAGGCAAAACGTAGAGTGAAGCGGTCGCAAAACACGAAAATTATCCACGAGGCGACAGCGGGGGTGGAGACAGCGGATTTGGCATCGCTGACTGCCTGGCTAGAAAGGCTGAAGGCCAATAACAGGGCTCTTCAAGAGTTGAACGTGGAGATAGAAGATCATGTATCGGAACAAGACCTCGTCGCGGAATACACAACGGTCACGGAGTACGACGACGAGGCCATTCGAATGATGGCGCTGTTGGACTGCAAGGCAGGCTCACTGAGACGTAAGGAACAGCAGGCACAGAACACCCAGATGACCACATCCGCGACAACATCTGCGACTGCCGCTACAGACCTGGGAAGAACTAGAACCAACATGAGTAGCCAACGGACGTTCATTCGTGAGGACCTCTCTCGCAAACTCGGCCTCAAGGTTCTGGGAGATGCTAACCTCCGGCTAAATACGTTCGGCCACTCAACGTCACGACCGCAACGTCGGCGACTTGTACAAGCACGGTTGCACAGCGAATACGTTCAAGAAGAGTGCGTCATTGAGGCCGTCGAGGTACCCTTCATCTGTAAGGCCGTTGTGCAGGTACCCGTCGACCACGAGGTTTGTTCGCCGTATGATGAAAAACGGCCGTCGTATTGCGGACATGCTTCTCTCCTCTCTGGTTACTGCTGAAGAGGGCATTTCCCTTCTGGTTGGTTCAGACCAGCTGTGGCGAGTGAACGGTGACCAAGTGCTGCATTGCAAGGAAAATCAGAAGCTGGTAGATATAAGCGCCATTTTCGGCTGGACCTTTCAAGGCCCAGTGTCAAACCACAGCTCTCTCAAAGGCAGCGCCAGAAGCATGGTATGCGTGCTAAGAACGGAATGTTCCACGAACGAGGACGTCGGAGACATACTGCGTCGTTTTTGGGAGCTGGAGAGCATCGGCATTTCTGACCAGCCCTCCAACAATATAGAAGAACAGAACGAACTGCTGAACGAGTTCAACCGAACAATACGGAAAGTGAATGGACGGTACGAAGTGGATCTACCGTTCAGGGTCGGTGCGGGAGAACTGACGGATAACCACACGCTGGCATTGAAACGTCTTGAGAGTTTGAAGAAGAGATTGTCACGCGACGAGTCCTTCGCAAAAGATTACGACAACGTCATATGCAGCTACATCACCTCAGGACACGCAGAAAAGGTTCCAACGAGCCCATTTTGCGCCGAGTCGACAAACCCACGGATTTATTATATGCCCCATCAGCCCGTAATTAGGAATGAATCCGAGACCACCAGGCTGAGAGTCGTCTTCGACGCTTCTTCTCATCTCCCAGGAGTTGCCTCACTCAACGAACACCTGGAAAAGGGACCGAATTTGAACGCTGATCTGGTCGGAATCTTGGTGCGCTTCCGTCTACACCCAATAGTCCTAACAGCGGACATAGAAAAGGCGTTCCTGCAGGTCAGCGTTCGACCTGAAGATCGAGACGTCCTACGCTTCCTGTGGTTTCAAAGAGATTCGTCGTCAGCAAGCTCAGAGCCAACCGTTGAAGAGTGGAGGATGACGAGAGTGCCCTTTGGGACATCGGCCAGCCCCTTTCTACTAACCGCCACTCTTATTCATCATCTGAGCAACGTCAATGGAGCATTGAGATCGACTGCGGAACTGCTTCAACGGGGATTCTACGTCGATGACCTCCTGATCGGAGCCCCCACTATCGAAGAAGCGGCGCGAATACAGGAAGAAGCCAACCAGATTTTAGAAGATGCAGTAATGAGACTCCGAAAGTGGTCTACCAACGCGACAGAACTGCAAAAATCGTTTGATGAAGCTGCATCAACGTCCGGACTCTCTGAGCCGAGGGCTGTACTTGGACTGCTTTGGCGACGTGACGCTGACACGCTGGCCATTCCAGTGGAGAGGATTCTGAACTTCGTCACGTGCAGCGGGACGACGAAGCGCTATGTACTCCGTGCATCAGCTAGGGTTTTCGAGCCGTTGGGACTCCTTGCTCCGTTCGTCATACGAATCAAGGTTTTGTTTCAGCGGATCTGGGAACGAGGAATTGGTTGGGACGACGATTTAACGGACGACCTACTGGTGCAATGGCGGCGATGGTGCGCAGAACTTCCACAATGAGGAGAGGTAGTGATTCCTCGCTGCATCATGAAGACGCCAAGAGAAGTCATATGTTCTCTCCAACTACACGTCTTCTGCGACGCAAGTCCGGTGGCCTATGGCACTTGTGCATACCTGAGAGCTGAAGGAGAAGATGGGAAGGTAGAGGTAAACTTGATATTTTCGAAATCACGTGTGGCGCCCATAAAGCGGATAACACTCCCCGACTCGAACTAATGGCTGCAGTGATTGGAAGACGGATGGGCCAGTATCTTGGACAGATCATGAACGTTCAAGAGATATTCTACTGGACAGATAGCGCTATCACACTTCACTGGATCCGCGGGTCAACAACTCAGTGGAAGCCCTTTGTGGCAAATCGAGTGGCAGAGCTCCAATCTGGAGGGTCACCTTCTACATGGAGGCATTGCCCCGGACAAGAAAATCCGGCAGATTTGATGACACGGGGAATATCTGCGGAAACTCTGAAAGGTATGCAACTGTGGTGGAAGGGTCCAAAGTGGCTTTGGTAAAACCGAAGACGTATGGCCGAACCTCGTCATGTGCGACGACGTTCCAGTAGCAGCTATTGCAGAGGAGGGAAAGCTGGAACATCACGTATTGCAGACTGCAACGGAGAGGATTGCACCTCTATTGGAACTTGAACGGTACGGGGCGCTGGAACGGATCCTCAGGATTACTGCATGTATTATGCGATTTGTAAAGAACTGCCGAACGCGGCGAAGCCGACGTGAGGGCCCGCTAGCGTCCGAAGAACTTGAACGAGCCGAGACTTGGTGGATTGCACGAACGCAACAGGAAGCTTTTACACAAGAATTGAACGATCTAATGGCAGATAAGAATCTGGAAAGGCGATCCAGCATAGTCTCGCTCGCCCCCTTCATTGACCCCAATCGACTGTTGCGGGTGGGGGGACGACTGCAACAATTAGACGAAACAATCGAGGTCAAGTACCCGCTTTTGCTACCTCCCGATCACCGCTTCACTGAGTTATTGGTAAGAGACTGCCATCGTCGAACACTGCACGGCGGACTTCAGGACACCTTAACCCAAGTCCTGAGAGCGGTTCTGGATACCGCGAGCAAGACAGCCGGCTAAGAAGGTCATCAACAAATGTAATGGTTGTCGGTTGGCCCGACTCAAGCCGGCTAACGCTCCGACCGCACCTTTGCCGCAGGATCGGATTACCCAAGCGAATCCTTTTGAGGTGGTCGGGATCGACTTTGCGGGCCCACTGATGGTAAAGACTGCAGCATCAGATGAAAAGTCGTACATTGCGCTTTTCACATGTGCGGTGACGAGAGCCATACACCTAGAGCTTGTCTCCAACCTATCGACAGAAGCGTTCATCATGGCCTTCCAGCGCTTTACTGCTCGACGTGGCTTACCCAGCGTCGTTTACTCAGACAATGCCCTCACCTTCAAGAGGGCAGCAAAGTGACTTATGCGGCGTATGGAACGTGCTCACGAACCGACGCTTCCAGGACCACTGCTCACAGCATCGGATAAAGTGGAAGTTTATCGCCGAGAGAGCAGCCTGGTGGGGCGGGTTCTGGGAAAGGATGGTCCAGACAGTGAAGCGTAGTCTACGGAACATACTAGGAAGGAATAAGTTTAGTTTCGAAGAACTAACAACCATGCTTCACGAGGTGGAAGCTGTCGTGAACTCTCGACCTTTGGCCCCTGTTCACGACGCTCCACACGAGCAGGATGCTTTAACGCCTGCGCATATTTTGTTGGGCAGGCGTCTGACGGCTTTCCCATCAGTCAACGTAGAAGCTATACCAGGTTCTGCGAGAGGGGACACCACCAGACGTTGGCTACACAGGCAGCAACTGCTGGACCAATTCTGGCGGAGATGGCGGAAGGAATACCTCCTTCAGCTCCGCTCCGCACACCGATCGCGCGAGACGCGGACAAACGACCTACAGAACGGGGACCTCGTTCTTGTTCACGAAGACAAGACCCCACGGCTCATGTGGAAAACGGGGAGGATCGAAACAGTTCAGCTGGGCAGAGACAACCACGTGCGTTCCTGTCTGGTGCGCCTACCGAGCGGGGTAACGATTCGACGCCCCGTGCAGCTCCTTTACCCCCTGGAACTGGCAAGTGAATGAACCAAGGCAACTCTCATGCGAAAAAAGAAAAAGGGGGGGGGGGGAGGATGTTGCAGATTGGAAAGAATTAGACGCAACATAACTAGCAAGCGCACGCGATAACATACATGGCCATACAAGGTACACTCTAATATAAGGGTGTATTTATACACTATTTGTCCCATATTTCCTCACGCGGGTCCGAGCAAGCAACGCTCTGTCACGGACTTCTAGAGGATCGGTGTTTATTCTTACTTAGGACGTAACGTTTATCATTTTGTCCTACGTTTTGCTTCTTTTCGAAAGCGCCTGTTTATTCACGCCCCGAACGCTCGACGCTCGGACCTTCTGAGCCAAATTTTCGAGATGCCGACTCACTCTAGATAAGGAGCTGCGCGTGACCTTGTCGATTCAATCTCGCTCTCGCTTGCAGTTACGTCCCCAAATCGCCGCCCTCTTTTCTGCTGTCTCGACGCTCGTGTTTTGTTTTGCTTGGCGCAAGTTTGCCCCCTTAAACTTACTGTTTCAAACGGGATTTTCGCCGATTTTTCTCCTGTCATTCGTGACATTCCTGGCGGAGGTGAGGAGCAGCACTTCATGCGTCTTCGTCGTATGCCCCGAAAAGCAGCAGGACCTGATCGACTCCGAGTTTCGGTAGACTCCTCCTGTTGGAACAACCAAAGCCCGAGCGAGCTGTCGGAAACAAGGCGGTTCCCCGTAATTTGGACTTCTACCGGACACTTGGAGGAAGAAGTCGGCGAAACCAACTATGGCCTTCAGGGGCCTGCAAACTTAGATCCCGCCGCTGCCTCCCCGTCGTTTTCTGCCCATCGCCGCTCGAACTCCGACGACCTTCCAGTGCGACATTTACGAAGACGTCGAAGACTGGTTGCAGCAATTCGAACAGGTGGCGCTGCATAACGAATGGACTCCCGAACAGCGTCTTCCGAACGTCTATTTTTCCCCTCGAGGGAATAGCGCGCCGCTGGTTAGAAAATTTCGAGCGTCGCTTACCAACTGGGAGCTCTTCGAGGCAGAGCTGCGTCGAAGCTTCGCAAACTAACAACGACGGGAACGCTCCGAAGAGCAACTGCAGTCGGGAGCTCAAAACCAAGCGAAAGCGTGGTGAGATTTATCGAGGACGTTCTTCGGCTATTTAACCCCGCGTATCTCCAGGCCGCGGAAGAAAATAAACTGAAGATCATTACGCGTGGTGTCAAAGACACAACGTTTGGTGGCCTTGTACAAAACCCGCATACTATCGTCAATGTTTTTTTTAAAGGAAGTGCCGTCCACTACCAGCGACTGCCCAACGCAAGGATCCACCGATGGATCTTCCTTTTCTCTCTGTAGAGCTTATGTCGTGTTTTGTTTTCTTCTAAAAACGTCATTAGACAGCCACTGTGACGTGGCGTTTCTAATTCGCTTGCACGTATTCACAAAACGCTGATTCACGTTTTTTCACCTCGTCGTCACTTCGGCGTGTAAAGGCATAAACAAAAAGTCACAACCAGTGATAATACTCGCTGTTGACGTTTTTTGATACGAGCGAGGGGGCGACACAGAAACTGCTTTGTGCTTTGCTCCGTTCGCAGCGTAAGATCACGGCTTCGCATTCCATAATAGAAACGCGTACGCGCTTATCGCCTTGGATCCCCTGTCTGCTCAAGAGGAAATAAGATTAGGAACAATTTGTCTCACAGTTCAGTTTATTGTGTGAATGCTTATAAAGCGGACGACTGCATCTGATTTCGAACCGACTGACTTGAGTAGGCACAGAGCCGAAGCCTCGGCGAAACTCGCGTGCCCGCTCAAGACCTGAAGCAATGGAAAGACATACCCTGTAGCCCAGAGGTCAAGGACGCCGGCAACTCGTATTGCCGCTAAAACACGACGGCCGCGAGTCCAAACTGAGCAGAAAACACCGACCTCGCTAGGGTTTCCAGCAATCACCTGTCGTAGCGTTCGGCGCAAGGGCAGCATGAGACGCGCAAGCGTCACATTGGTAGAGCGAGAGACTCTTGGAGAGGAGGAGAGAGCGAGAGATTCTCTAGGGAAAGAGGGCTTGGCGCTAACGGTGCTGGTATCAAAAGGTGAGGTTTTACGCGATGCATGCAGTTGTGCAAGTTTCTGACGAACACGTACAGACAAGCCAATTCTTCTTTTCGTCTGTGCATGCTTGGCAGCCACCGGCGCGCATTCCACCTCATGTGGCTCGTCTTCCGAAAATCGCAAGGTACGAGTTTCGCAGCCTCCGATTTCCGTTCGATTTTCGGTTCGTTTTTTCGCAAATGTGTTCCCGGCT
>JAZHYW010033778.1:0-16856 GCA_037355805.1 Ixodes ricinus | reverse complement strand
AAAGCCGAACATCAAGTGCGCGTTTATTGTTGAGCACGTCCACCCTATAAAATTGTTTTAATGATTGGCAAACCCGAGAGCAAGCGGAATGAACTCTTCGTTTCTGAGATATTTCTCGGCAATCCGTGCTACTTTTTGCATTGCATCTGCATTTTCTATTTTTATGTCGGTCACCGATTGCTCCAACTTGAAAACTAGCGCGTTACTTTTAGAGTGGAAAACCTCCCTTTGAAACTTGGTGACGAGTAACGAAATGATTGTTTAAATTTCAGTTCAGTCGATATATTCCAGTAATTGCGTTAAGCGGGACGTACTACTTTTTATTCTACTATTTCGTATTCATGTCTACCATGCGAATTGTTCTACGAATTTACCTTTCAGGTGACCAAAAGCTAAGAGTTCTAGACTACTTTATTTCAGTTTTTGGGCGAGTAAAATATATAATTGATATCCTAGCCACGAGTGTACGAAAAACAGCTAGTCTATTTCGTTCTTTGGATTATTTTTTTTATCGAATTCATAGCGTATCCTAATGCTCATATACATCACGCATAGGTGTCACGATGTTTCCTTCATAATACCAGTTACGACAAAAAACACCCGTTTGTGTTACAAACTTTGCACCTAAGCGTACTTAAATAGAAAGTGGCCACTAGGATTTTCATGAACCAGATTACCTTTGTGTAAGTTTGTGCCACGTTCACTACCCCGAAATGCAGCTGATCCACGCCGGCCCAAGGCCATTTGCCAAAGCGTAACGCTCCCTGCGCCCGTTTTGACTCAACAACGATACCTAGGCGGAGCGCAGGTTAGTTTGATCTTTTTTGCGCAGGGGGTTGTGGTGTCGTCAGAACACCCAGTTCTGATTGGCTCTCATTAGAAGGGTAGTGGATAGTCTTCTATGCTAGCTACCTTGAGGTACACCCACTATCCTTCCAAAGAGACCGACCGGACGTCTTCCTGGAAGCTCCCCGAATCCCTGAGGGTAAGTTTCGTCTTTTTTTTCTTTGTTTCTCGCGCTATTATTTGTGAATGGGATAGTAAATACATATCGAAATAACGTTAGGGGCAATAACCTCCGATAGTTTATAGTTATTACGTTTGTTTTCCCGTTATTACGTGGCAGGGCTTTGTTTGAATATTTGACGGGATAGTTGACCGCGACAGTAGTTGTGTGAATTGCTTCCTCGGACGGTCTTGTGTGCCCTATAAAGCGATAGGGCGATAGGCAGGCCACTCGGTGAAGCATTCACCAGCTTTGTTTAGGATAGCATAGTCACCTGGCGGCCGGCAGGCCATTAGGGTCAGGCTTTGCTTAGATTTTGGCGGGCTTTGTTCCGATTTTGACGGGAGATGAGTTGCAAAGGACGGAAGGATAAGGGGAAGCGGAGTTGGTAGAGTGTAAACACTGCAAGCGATGGTGCTATTTAGAGGAGACCGACTTTGAAAGCTCAGCTGACGCGGGGAAGGGTGGCTTCTCTTGCCGTCTTTGTGAGAATCTTGAGGCCGGTTTTTACGAGGGTAGAAGGAGAGTGGGCGGTTGAGTTTGAGGAGCTTAAGAGGAACTTAAGGGAAGAGAAAGAGAAGCTGGCTGGTGCTCGAGACGCAGGTCAAGGAGGGGTGCTAGAGGCGAGAGGTGTTAGAGGAAGCCTGGCAAGGGCAGCTGGAGGAGGTGAAAGCGACATAAAAGTCCAACAAAGATAAACATCAAGCAATTGAATGGCAACTGGAGGTGAGGTTAACGAAGGCTAAGGAAGGGCGAGAAGCAGTGTAAAATGAGCTAGAAAGGCTGGGACGTGAGCTGCAGGAGAGGAAGAGACAGGGGACGGAGGGAGGAGCAGTCGAGACAGTGCCAGTTGTAGAGAACGAGAGGGAAGAGGACATAGACACTAGTGTGGCGGCAAGGGTTGCGGAGCCGTTGTACAGCACGGTGGTGAAACGTCTGCCCTCTACTCCGACAGCTATCCACCAAACGTGCGATGCAGGAAGAACAAAAGGAAAGGGGCAGAAAGTTTTAGTGGTAGGAGCTCTAATGTGTCCAGGTGCACAGCGGGGTTCGCGTGCAAGGTCGCAGGAAATGGGAGAGTAAAGGTTGCAGCCCTACCAGGCAGGGGAATGAAGGAGATGATGGAGACGGCAGTAGAAATGCTGATTGCGAACAGGAGAGAGGAAAACCTTGTGGTGGTACATGCTACATTGAATGACCTCTTAGGCACAAGCTGAGGGGACCTGGCCACACACGCCAAGGAGGGTGTGAAGCAGTTAAGGGTCATAACCTCTGGGATGGTGCACATTATAATGTGCACCATCCGGGAGGCCAGGGGCCGAGGAGTAGGTACAGAAAACGCAGTCCAGGTGGCTAACAGGACCATCAAGAAACTGAGATCCAAGAACGGATATAAGGTCATGAATGTGAACAGGCAGGTATGCAGTCCGATCTCCCCGTTCAGCCGAGACGGCATCCACTATGGGGAACTAACGGGTATGCGGGTGGGGCGGAGGATAGGCTGCATAGCAAAGTCTTTTTTAGGAGCCGACAGAGCCTGCCGGTAGATGAGGGTTCAAATGAAAATAAGAAGTGTGAGAGGAAGCTTCGCAGAAGAAAAAAAGAAACAGCTCAATATAGGATTTATAAACATGCAAGGGGGGAGGGCAGAAATAGAATGAAGTGAGAAAAATTGCGGACCAATTAAGGGATGAAGATTTTAGTGTATGGATTATTAATTGTGCAGAGACGCATCTTAGAGATGCGGAAAAGCTACCCTACCCGGCAGGTTATTTTTGGGTGGGATGCAATAGATGTGACGGGGAACGGAAAGGAGGCGGATTTACTAGCACTAGTGCTAGTAAAAGGGCAGGGCTGGGAAAGGGCGAGGTATAGGTGCAGATAACATATGTGGTTATCCGATCGTAGGATCAGATAACCTATGAGCTATCTCGCTCGTAGGATTTGTATATCTGAAAACAAGAACTGATTCAAGAGAGGAAAATGCACAGCACTTGACGTGCTGTGCTTTTTCCCTGCTGGGAGGATGTTACGAGAATTCTGCGAAAAAGGGCGGGGGGGGGGGGGGCACCCGCTGATGTGGCATCGAAATAAAATACACTACAGGAAAGAAAAACGAGGCATCTGCTTTAATCCAGGCCAAGATTGGTAGAGCTGGAGTGCAGTGGATGATGGAGGTAAATCAAAATGATAGGAATGCAGCAAAAACGTTCTGGGAGCACATCAATGCACAAAGGAGAAAAACAGAAGTGTTCCATTGTTCACTGACCACACACGAGGGGATAAGTGTAGAGGTCGAGGATGCAAGAGAATTTATTAGACGAACAATCGACGCAACATTTGCAGAACTTAAACCAAACGAGATTGGACAGAACACACAGAGCAACACGGCACAAGACGAGAACACTAACGAGACAACTGACACGACAACGGGGGAATGGGAAAGAGCAGAAAATAAAGAACCGCTGGAACGGTGACAGGCCCAGATGTCATAGGAATCAGACTAGTCAAGACACTATAGGAATAAAAAGCAAATTAAAGTTAAGACAGGCAACCGATCAAGTAATAAAGGGGAAGAGGTACCCAACGATTGGAAACTAAGCCGAATGGGATTACTATATAAAGGAAACATAAATAAAAATATCATAACATCATACCGCCCAATAACAGTAACTCCGGTCCTGTTCACACTAGCGATGCAGGTAGTAAGAACAGAATGTAAGAATTGGCAGAAAACATTTTAGGTGAGATACAGAACGGGTTCCGAAGAGATAGAAAATTAGACGAACTTATTCATCATCACCCAATGTATGGAGGTGGCACGGATGAGTAAAAAACCATCATGAATAGGATTTCTAGACATTAAAGGGGCGTACGACAATGTGAGTCAGGAAAACCTCTAGGTACAGCTGAGAGAGTAGGATTTAGATGCACATTTGATTATGCTTTTACAACAGGTATACACAAAAAGGCTCGAGGGACAACTAAGCACCTCTTGCGAGTTGTGAATACGAAATCATGCATGTCGTTCTTCCGCTCCCTTAGTTCGTCTGCGGCTGACTGACTTGCACGGCCACGTTTCGCTACTGCCGAGCTCGGGACGGACGGCCCAGTGCGCGCTCTCCGCATCGCGCTGAGCTCGGCCATGGAACTACTCCGGAGTGTGCCCGAACGGCGCTGCCTCGCTCGGCAGGCCAGCCACTTCCTTTACCGGCGCGTTGGCCGCGCGGGACCCGCGGCGCCATGGGGTGGCGGTCCTTGAAACTGTTGCGCGGCGGCCAATGGGGGCCTCGTTCCTTGAAACTGCCCTCACAAAAACAGGTCTCAACATTCTTTTAAATTTATTTAGGCTTCTTACTGACTTTCCGGGGTCCTACTGAATTTCCTTATAAAGGCACTTTGTTTGGATGATTGCCAAAAAACTTTCAAAAGAAAAAAACAATGAATCTTTTTAGACTTACTTATAAAAAAAATTAAAAAGATGTAGTAATTATGTTTTTGTTGTTTATTTTCTAAACAAAAAACGAACTGATATTTTCTTTGTTTAAATGATTTTATAAAAAATAATAAAAACATTAACATTTTTTTATAATATTTTATAAATAAAAAAGTTATTATTTTTTATTATTTTTAATAAAATATTGAGGACACATTTTTTATAATTTGGAAGAGAGTTTTGATGAATAACAGCTCACCTTTTTTGAAAATATTGAAAGGGAAAAGGAATTTTCTACAGTTTTTTCCCTGTTGACATATTTGTAAGAGTTTTAAGAATGATGGTAAGTTGCTGTGCACTTCTTTTTCTTTTAATCTGGGATTTTTTTGTTTTGTTTTCGAGAATCAGAAAACAAAGGCAAATTAAGAAGGACCTTTTTCATTCACTTTCCTGTTTCTATTTAATAAAACATTCTGATTACACAAACTCCTTAACACACGTTGAAAAAATGGCTTCACCTCGACATCTGTCTATAGGAAAATTCTTATTTTTATGGCAGTGTATAGCGTTGCGTCCGACGTAACAAAAAAGAAAATTAAAGTTACGTCCGACGTAAAATAAAAATACGCTGTGCCTAGCGTAACGCTAGGCACAGCGAATTTTTATTTTACGTCGGACGTAACAATTTTCTTTTTGTTACGGCGGACGCAACGCTACACTGCCACAAAAATAAGAATTTTAACGCTTTCAGCGGTCCATACGGACCGCTGAAACGCGTTAACCTAAACCGCTCTCTCTCTCTTTCTCGCCCGTGAACACTGAAAAAGTATAACATTTCTTGTAGGAGCTGTTTTTGTGGATGTTTTTTTAGCTACTGCGCCGAGTTATTATTAGTTGTACCAATGCCTTTTAGTAAAAGAAAGAGTCCGCGAACTTCGAAACACTGTTTTCCCCTGGACCGACTCCCGAGGAGAAGATCAAAGACTTGGAACCTTAATAACTGCTAAAGGGGTCACCGGCCAAATGATTACCTTGAATATGTAAGTTATATAAGGTCTCTGGAGGAGTTAACGGGACTGTGATTCTGGTGTTGAGTGCCTCATGGTGTTTTTGTTTGTGTACGTCTCTAATGTGCATTTGTGGGATGTGTATAGCGCGTTCGAATACCACAGTTCCTAACAAAATCAAATATATATATAAAATTCCGACTGCCTTTTTTTTTGTTTTTACGTTAATCTGCGGTTTCGATAAAAATGATTACAACACAAATTATGCTAGAAGGAATTATAAAAAAAAACAGTAGGCCAATTTTAACCAGCAATTAAGTAAGTTGTTGAAATAAACTCTGGGAAACCTAAAAAAAGTTAAAAAAAGTTTAAATACCATTAGAAAATTTTCAACAAATATTCAGAAGAATTTAACTACAGATTTTTGTAAGGGTATTACGCGCGCCAGACAATGGGACCTATCCATCAAATTTCGGCTTCACTGCGCTCCATTGGGAGAGGGGAAACTAGGTGCCGTTTGGTTAGCCTTGCGCACGGCTCAAAGCTTGGAGCCATCAGATCGCAACTTCACTTGGCTCCATTGAGAGAAAAAGGTTTAGGTGCCGTTTGGCGCGGTTTCAAAACCGATGATGTCGGCTCACTCATGGAGCACTTAATGCTTTCGAATTAAAAAAACGTGTCCTATTTGGACAGCCGTGCTTGCGGCACGGTTGCGGAATACCCATCGTTTCCTCACGTATACCCGAAGCATTCGCACCCCAATCTGTCCCTAATATCTTCGACAAGCAGTGGTCGCAACCAACGAGGTAGAGGGGCTTAAAGCAATAAACTGGTATTCCGTTCACCAGGAAAAACGTTACCCCCACTTGGCTGCCGCCATGTCGTACCATTCTGATCACTAGACACGTGACCGCACCAAACCCTGAGGCTTTTACGCTAAATTGAGCGGAGATTTGTATTGTGGTCTCTGTAAACAACATGATAAACTATTTTTTGAATACGAAGTCTGCGGATGCGGATCGGATGCGGATGTTCAAACGGTTATCTGCGCATGGCTTTACCTATATGGACCAACACGCGGCGCTAGCGTCACGCCGTTGTGGTGGCACGGTTGTTGGCACGCCGCATACGCCGACGCTTCACTCCCGGAATCCCGTTTCTGCGAACGCCCAGTAGTTGAAACTGGTGTGGCCGAACGCGGACTTGTTTGCGAACCGCGTGGAAACCAACCGAGTGCTACGTCAGCACTCGGATGGGATTCGTGCCTTCGCCGATTGGACACGACTTGCAGTCGAGCCGCGACGCAGCACTCGGGTTAAACAGCGCCCGCCCTGGCCTCCTGGCGACGTAGAAAATCCAGAACTGCGACCTTGTTTTCGCGTTTTGCTCACAAAGTGGAAAGCTAAAGAGAGGTAGCGACCTCGGCTCCACTTGCCCCCCCCCCCTCTCCCGGAAAAAAAGAAAACATATTTACGCGTATAGAGCTTTATGTGCAAGTTCACGCTACTCAATGAAATCACATATTTTACGCTGTGGCAAAACGCTGGAAGGTCTGGTTTTGTGGAAAGGGACCTTTTGGAATATTGCCCTTTCGTTCACCTCTCCAACTCATTTCAGTGACCGATACCTATTTATGGCTCTTCTTGCCTACTCAGAACACCATATCACTTTTTCTTAGATGCCCTTTAATTAAATTAAAAAAAACACACTCTGACAGCTTTCGCCAAAGAAAAGTAGTAAATATTGGGCAAAAAGCTCACGCCTCGATCTGCATGTCACGGCCCTTATATTCGTGGGTTATAATATTCTACCGCATCTTATATTGGAAGGTTTTGTTTTTAGAGCTAGAATAATATTAAATTTCATTGTGTTTCGCGTAATACTTTTTATAAATTGATAGTTACCCGCCAAAATAAATCGGTTGGCCACAGCCCTCCCGGCGCTCGTGGCAAAGAGTGTGAAAGCAATTTCCAGCTTACCTGTGCATCGCCGACGTCGTCTTGTTGTCTAGAGCAGCCAGCAAAGCAAGGCGACACAAAGACCATGTTGTCGACTGAACAAACAGGATTTAGAAACTCGTGTCTCGCAATTGCAGTGGAGATTGCATTTCTCCAGAAAGCCAGACGTCGCACTGAAAGGCAGTACAATCATAAGCACTTCTTTGGTCTGTATGCAGAATGCAACGGGATGTCAAGTCACGTAATCCACGGTGGCGCAGTCGCCGTGTCACGTTAGTTCACAATGTAAACGACGCTGTTAGATATAGTAACTTTGGGTGTGAAGCCCTGGTGGCAACGTGACGTCATGTTCCGCGACGTATCACGTGACGCGAAGTCATGTGACACCCAGACACGCATCATGATGCAGATGACGTTACGACGTGACGGCATGACGTCACTTAAACTGGCGTGGCCTGTCGCACGTCACGTGACCCATAGCGGCGTTTCACTAAATTTAGCGGGAAGTTTAGCACGTTAAATTTAGCTGATGACGACTATCGTGACGCAACGCAAATATCAACTTAGCTTCCGTTAAAAATTATTCTGCATGAAAAAAAAATCGGGCTTGGCCAATATGTCGAGTATTGGCCAACCCCGATTTTGTTTTAAATACAGAATAAATTTTAACGGGAGGCCTGGCTGAGATTCGCGTCGCGTCACCATAGCCGTAGCCGTAGCCATAGCGAAACCGTGCCGTCATCAGCTGATTGTAACGGGCTAACTTCCTACACGAGACCACAATCGGCGAGAGTCTATGCGATTCTGGGATTCAGAGGATATGCAGGGAATTTCACAATCAAGCAAGTTTCGACATGCTACGATCGTTTCCCAGTGCAAGACAAAGCAGTGCTGGGAATACGTCACGTGAATGGGAATATTATTTCATACCAAAGTCAAATGTCTAAACACACACACACAAAATAATTAAGGTTGATCCTATGGTGACATCAAAATTGCGTTTTTCTGTCGTGACAAATATACGTCAGAATCCACCCCTAACAGGAAAGATTATTTCAGGTTCCTAGTACAAAGCATATGTCGCCATTTGTTTTTCTAAAATTAATATTTTCTGGATGACTCATCACGCAATCTTTATTATAACGTTTAGTAATCAGAAAAGGTAGAATACCTACAGCCGTTGCCGTTGACTTTAAGATAATAATTTACCCGAGCCCATTCACGGGGAGAATGCCTCCACGTGTCTTTCAAGGCCCGGCCTCCGGAACGTGTACCATGCCTTCAACTATAGCCTCCTATATACTGACAAGCCCTGGGAGATCGCCACGAAAAGTTGCCGCCGAAATGGGAAAGGTGGCGCGGCAGACAACGAATGAGAGGAGAGCCACGTGACTGGCGCCCCGCTGCGGCGAGGCGCCGAAACACACTTCTCCCGAGCGAACCAGTGTGTTTCGGGACCTCGCCACTGCAAAAGCTGTGCGCTGACGTCCAGGTTCCCCGAGAAATGGCTCTTTGACGCTCTGTGCTACCAGATCCTCGAGCTCCAAATCTGCGACCGGGCACTCTATGGCTCCGTCGTCGAACTGCCAGGCTTTGTGAGTATAGGAGGGAGGCTATGCTCCAACACGTGCTATGGCTGTGGGCGCGCGCTCGACGTGCACGAGACGCCGAAGCATTGTCCAAGGAGAGGAGCTCGCGCTGGGACAACTGAAGCTCCTCCCTGTCGCTCTCATCCGGTCGGCGAAAACAAGATTAAACTTACTTTTTCCCAGCCTTCCTTCCTTCAAACAGCGTATCGTTGGGGCAGTGGAGGTAGAACATCCACAGCCAAAGCCACGGTATGATCGCCATGATGCAGCACATTTTGAGAACAGAACGGAGGGTAAGCTCCAGTTTGGAGACTATGACCCCTCCGACGATAGCGCCCCCGCAGCCTGAGGGGAGTGCGATGCATCCTACGAGCAAAATAATGGGTGTTTTTCATTTGTTAAGCTCAGCAAATTAATAGAGAGAGCCGCGAAAGCTACACTTGTACGGTCTGTCCAGGTGAGTTAAACGGCCAGAAGGACATAGTAGAGGGAGCTAAAGTTGACATTTGGGCTAGTTGGTAGTCTAACATATTAAGGTATTTAGCGCACAAGGTATTTAGCGCACAACCTTGTGCGCTAAATACCTCAATATGTTAGAGGGAGCTAATCGTTACGATCAGTCGGCTAATTAGGTAACATTTGTTAAATGACGCTTTACTCAGCGAGAACAGGCACATGGTTCCAATTAGAAACGTGCTGAGCGCCAACGAAAACCACTAAATCAATATATTTAGAAATACTTTAAGCGTGTGAAAAGTTCAGTAGTGCGCTAAAGTTACCACTCGTACAGGAAGTACAAGACTGGGGCTATAACAGGAGACGGAAAAAAACACGCGGGCGCGCTTTCGCACCGGTACGCGTATTTGCAATATGCAGGAGGGAGACACGTTAACAATGGCGCGCACACTGAATTGGCAGATTTCTGAGAATTACGGTGCGCCCACTGGACGCTCGCAACGGGTCGCCCTTTTCGGAGGCGCTGTGGGGGACCACGAGTGTACCCCCCCCCCCTCCCTCTCCTCGTTTACGCCGCTTCGGGGCCACAGTCTGCGGATGCCATTGCCAGGTGGGTTAATATTTTTTAATGAGCCATCCGCAGACTGTCGCAGCGAAGCGGCGTAAACGGGGGTCGGGTGGGTTAACACGCGCCCCAGGGATACACCCGCCGTTCCCCCGCGACCCGTTGCACGCGTCCGTGCGCACAGGCGTGGCTAGGTATGACGTTGTAGCGTAATCTTCAAAAATCAGCCAATCCAACGCAAACGCCGTTGCTAACGCGTATACCTTCTGCAATTTACAAATACGCCACCGGCACCTTTGCTCCTGCTTCACGAGTGGTAATTTTTACGCACTAGTGCGCTTCTCACGCGCTCAAAGTCTGTCTAAAAATTACTGATCTGGTGGCTTTCGTTGACGTTTAGCAAGTTTCTTGACACTTAGATTGTTTCACAAATTAAAAGTTAACTAAAAAATTTGATTTAATTAGCCGACTGATCGTTACGATTAGCCCCTAGAATCGAACTATATATACCCGCAGTCTCACAGCGAACCGACTGCTCTTTATGTGCTTTTTGGCCTCCCTTCCTCTCCTCAAGAAAAGGAATAAGGTTCACCAATTTAAAGTTCGTGCTAAATTTAGCACGGACTTTAAACTAGTGAACCTTACCTCGCCGATGCCTTCACATTGTGTGATATCTCATGATAATATGGCATAACCACGTACCGTTTCTTATGTCTTTCCTCACACCTTTCTCCCTTTTCGCTCATTAGAGCCATTTGCCTGCCGATGAAACCTTCCGCGTATCACGCGCCACATGGTCTATACACGACACAAGCACCACTAGACTTGGCATCTGCCTTCCACTTGGTAATCTTGTATTAATTACCGCATAGCCAACACCGATCTACCAACGAGAACTTTTCGCGGTCCTTCTGGCCGCTTTCTGCCCCCCCCCCTTCCCGGACCAAAATATACACTGAGCAACAGAGCACTTGCCTATGCCTGACTGAAGGACATGGTCGGACCTTAACAGTGCCAGAAACCATCAGTGCCACTTTTACTTTTTGACAATAAGGCCGGTCTGGATTTACTGGATTTCCACCAGATGCAATCCCGCCGACGGCCTCTCGCCTCCACCTCACTATAGCCTGGATCCGAGAGGGCTCGCCACCAGGGGCCTGCTTCCCTATATAAGTAGCTGGCACTTTGGTGGGGATGGTATTTTGGTTGAGGAATCCGGTAGGGACAAACAAGGGTTTCCACGTCCTGAAATGTGCTCGTGTTTTGTAACCCTTCTTTCGGTCCTCCTGGTTGTCGTAGTCTGAAGAGTTGTCGCTGGAAGGTGTTGGGCGGCGAGGAGTCAGGGACCCAGACGCAAATAAACGTTATTAGTATTAGTATTATTTTAAAAAAAGTATCTTTTAAATTATATTTTATACACAACCGATGTTTCCCCGTTTTGTCTCTCACCAATTTTTTGTTTAAACATCTCTTCCCTCTTCACTGTTCCTTTCTATTTGTGCGCAATTTTAACCATGTTCAATCTTTACCAACTCGCCCAACTAACCTCCTAACTACAATTTTTTGTTTGCTCTTGACATCTATACGTGAGCGCGGTGTAAACTAGAATTTTTGAATGCAGCTCACGCAGAGTAATGTTTGAATGACTTACCCAGTATTGTCGCGGCTTTCGATGCCGGGATAGAAAATTGGGACTCGAAAAATTTGGTGGCGAACGCAGAGACCGCCGTTCCCAGAAATGCTGCATTTAAAAGTTTTTTTTTTTTTCAATTATCAGCATTAGTCACATACAGGTTAAGAAACGAAGGGCGTGATTTATGGCGCTCACGTCTTCCCGCTTCCTGATTGACTCTTCGGCGTTCATGTCGGTCAATGCCGCAATCTCATCACCTGCTGAGCGATAATGAGATGTGCGAGACACGCCCTGCGTTTCTTTAGGTGTCGGTTGTATATGTGATGGAAAAACAAAGTTGAAATAATCTGTGCAACGTAAGAACAGAAGGTAAAGGCTATTTGCGCGGGTAAAATAAGGCCCACAGAATGATGCACTCTGGAAGTTTAAGGCAGCACTGCACCAAATAGTTATTCTCGGGTGGTAAAACAGCAGCCTGAAAAGAATATGAATTTGGCCCTGAACATTAACGTGACGAACAAAAAATGACGTTTTGTTTTTGCAAGGAATGAGGATAAAAAGGACGAGTAAGACTAATGTATAAGGCGCGAACGAATGAACCCCTTTCGTCTACCTGCATTAAGACGAGCAGAGAGATACATCAGCAGGCGGAGCAGAATTAAACGAAGTAGTGCACGAGGAATTCAGAATGCACAGGGTTCCGCAGAAGAAGTCTCCATACACATCGGAGATACGCGTGCCCCATTTTCCCATTGCTTAAGGAGGTGGCGTGTACCATCCGCCTTTAGGGCTGTCCAAACAAAACACGCCTCCAACAAAGTAAAAAAAATAAAAAATAAAGTGCGCGTAAAAAGAAAAAAAAATATGATGTGCCTCGCGGCACGCGCGTGTATGTTTTTTCTTGTTTTTGAAGGTTAGGGATCAACAACAACAGTGGAAGCCTTGATGACAGCAAGTGGAGCCTGTGAGTGACTGTCCGCGCCCACGTGACAAGCTCGCTCCAAACCTCTGTCCAAAAACGCAAACAAAAATCTCACCGTCAAAAAAAAAAAAAAGTCTTAAAACGGCTTTGAATTGGAGAAAATTTCCACGTCTGATATAGCAAATGCTCTGAACTACAAAAAACGTGTCATATTTGGACAGCCCTGCGCGCGACACGGCTGCAGAAGACCCATCGTTCCCTCACGTTCCCGAAGCATTCGCACCCAATCACTCCCTGATGTCTTCCACAAACAGTTGTCACAACACACCGCTTGCATTCTGCAATGAATGTCAGCTGGTAGACACGCTTTGGCGAGTAGGAGCTGAATCACCGCTGGCTGACCCACCTTGGACGGATTATCGATCGCATCCGCCATATTTCCAGCGCGGTCTTCTCCAAATCGTGAAAAGCCAATTCGTCGAAGGGTAACTCGTCAAATGCCAGCTTGTCGAATACGCCATCTCGTCACAAGGTAATTCGGCATAAGAAAAGTCGTCGAAGAGGCAATTTCGTCACCGCGTTTTTAACATTGCATTTACAGTTCGTTTTTGAACACGAATATGTTATAAGGCCGATTTGTATTGGCCGTAATTTGTAAAAGCCTGGATCTATTTTCCTCAGTATCATTGTTGCATCGTTTATGCGTGGGACGAACAGCTTCCTTTCGTACTAAGTACTGTTTTCCACTAATGCTTCACGGGCGACGAAGTCAACACCATCTAATGTAATCGAAGGCTGTGCATTAGAACTTTTACGTCAGCGCGTCAAGGTATGCCCGACACTGGATTCGGGCCCAACTGCCGAGGAATGGGGAAAGAGAATGATGTTCACGAGCCTTGAGTATAATAGGTCGTGTTGCATAGGTACTGTGTAAACAAAATACAAATACAAATGCTAATGAAAACATCAAAAATATTACTAGAAAGAAAGTGGGGTGCAGCATGGGTAACCCAGACAAATGACACATTAGTGTTCCGTCATTTGGCGCACTTTTATTTTCATGCACAACACCGGGAGTGAGTATCAGCACCGACACGTGCTGAATTCGAATTTTAAAGTGACAGTACGAGCTCCTGCCAGCATTGGAGAGCATCCCAGCGATTACAAAAATATAAAACTGATCAACTAAGAAACTTGGAGCGCGAGGAGAGGAGGCGAACTGTCCTGGGAATGGTTCATCGAAGTTTTTACTTTCTCTGTGTGCTATAATTGAATGGCAGAATATCTGTACAAAGAGAGCAAAGACAAGTTTGAGGGCAAAAGGTAAAAAGCAAAGATTGACAACAAAACTAAAGAATGATCCATTGCTGAATCCTTAGGGAATACGTTAGCACGACCTTCAGGAAACGACACAAGACACCAACGTTACTAGAACCCTCAGTTGGAAAACTCACCGTTGAAACCTGGACCGCTGGCGTCCACCGAGACGGACCTAAATACGATAACAGCGCCACTCTTTATCATTTGTCTTTACTGTGGTCACCTTGAGCTTTTAGAAAGCATGTTTTTGCGTAAAAACCAACGGAAAAAACTCTTTTTGTAGTAACTTTTATTGGAGTTTAGTACAAAATGAGGGGCGCGTGATGTTTTCTAAAATCTTTAGTTTCAAGGTTTTGCGGCACAATTATATTGTTTTTATACAACCATGCCTCAGCGGTGATTTCAGGTAGCGCGTCCTGACCTAGGTGCATTTTAACTTCGGTTGTATTTGCGGCGCGTCGCTTGGGAGACGGGGTAGCACCTCTGAAACCCTTACCGTCGTATCTGTTTCGGCTCCAAAAGGGCCGATTAAAGCCAAAACAGATGTCACGTCCAGTTCCTTGAGTGGCCGCTGCGGGAGAAATGGCGCGTTGTGATCGCCATTAGCTCGGTTCTCGAGTACGGACCGGTGCCACTATTTCGGAGCAGACTCTATGAGAGTTTCCAACTGAGTGGTTCTAGTAACGTTGCAAGACACTAACGCTGACTTCTTCACTTTTTAGTTTTGGATTTCTCTTCTGCTACCCTTTTTAGCTTCGTTATGGGGTCACTGTTAGCGTTTCCCAAGGGGGACCTGTGTGGCGTTTCCCAAGGGTCATGCTAACACATTACCTAAGGATCCGCCATTGGTTCTTCCTTATATTGTTTCTGGGGAAGCGGGCTCGCCGAGCTTGCTCCGCCTCAGCCTCTGTTGCACGCAGACCCGCGTCGGCTTGCCGCTTTTCGTCCAGCGGAGCTAGGCGCTGCTTCCGCTTCTGTGTCTTGTTCGCACGCCTTGCGCGCTTAGCAGCGGCATCCGCTGCCTGACCGCTTTCGCTGTTCACCGGTTTCCGCGCGCTCATTGGCTTCCGCCCCGTGACGTAGACTCCCTCTCGACTTTGTCCTTCACTACTCTCCTCTCTATTCGGAGCGCTTCCCTTTTTACTGTTTTGTCCGCAGACGGACGGCGTCAGCTTTTCACTGTCATGTAGATACTAATGCAAAAGCATTAATAAAAAGACCTTCACCTACAACTTTCTTTCGGCCAGCTCGACAAATTTCTTTTCGACAGTTTGCCATAAACGGCGAGTTGTCCTTTCTGTAAATGGATCTACGAGTTGGAGTTTGCTTTTGGCGATTTGACCTTCGACGAATTAACTTTTTACGAGGTAGCCGGATGCTCTCAGCACGAAATAGGTATTCGAGGATAATGAACGCTTTCTCACTTGTACCAAAGTACTTTACTAGGAAAATACAGTCTACTCCGCTTATTAGCATTAGACAGCGCCTCTACAGCGCCAAATATTTCCCAGTCCGCGTGGACGTAATGCGTCTGAGAGAACTCATATGCATCGCGCTTTGTACGCTGTAGCGCTTTCGTGCTGCTCCGAGGAGAGGATATGCTGCCGACGCATAGAGACACCGGAGTCGCCGAGACAGCAGAAACGGCTGTGTCCGCCGTCTCGAATGCTGTCCACGACGATAGATGGCGAAGCCAACGTTCCCAATTCAAAGGGGAAAGCCCCGGGCTGAGCGCGTCCAACCGTTCCGACTACGCAAAAGCTGTCGGCAGTGAGGCCCTTGGATATTCGCGAAGTCCGGAGTCAAGGCAAGTGAGATTATTCTGGCGGCGTATGGAGGGAAAACGCTGCTCAAATCTCGTCGATGTTTTTGTACAGGAAAAGCGAATATTCAAACACATCTTACTGCCTTAAAAAAAGCTAGTAAAATATAGTAATCGCAGCAATTACTACCTTTTTCTGATCGTTACTACCTTTCACTATTTACTACCTCAAGCGCGCGATAGATAGTAGAAAGTTAGTAAATGCAGCAGTTACTACCTTTTTATGATCTTTACTACATTTTTGCTAGCTATTTTACTACCGCGCGAAAGGAGTGCAGCTGCCGTCGTACTCAATGCCATTTACAGCCTTCGTTCGCCGCGGGTGACGATAAACGCCCGTTCACACTCTTGCAACCGATGAACGACCGAGAGATGAGATCCGTTAAAACTTATTAAAATTTCTTAGGACGAAGGAACACACTGGCATTCTGGCGCCATCTTTGCGGTGACCCTGGAACTGCATTCTCACAAGAGCGAAGGTTTTGCGGGATTTCCGAGGTCAAATGTGCGTAATACCTATAAGAAAGGCTCGTTTATGACGTTGACTAATGTTTTTCGAGCCAAGAAAGAAAGGATAATGCGCGAGAGAAATAGAAAATACGCCGGACCGCCAAGTTTACACTTGCTACGCAATAGATGGCGCCGGTGTGTCCTCTCGTTCAGAACCGTATATTGGGAGAGTTTGGCCAGTGGGTTTGGCGACGAAGGCGCCGGAGAGGAGAAAAGTAAATGAAAGGGAGGAGAGCGCCGAATGAGCGAGAGAAAAAAAGAAGGGAGCAGAGAGGAGACGACCGCCATTTTTTCGCAACGCTGTCGGAGACTGGTCGGAGAAGAGCACTGCTGAGGCTACAGCTTCGTCTGCTACGGGCCGACTTCTTTTATCGCCCAAATAAAGTTTGTGGCCATAGGTCGAGAAAACTTCATTTATTAGCTTTTTAACCCACCGAGGAATAACAGTATATCATTTTTCTTGCCAGAGCCAGCGATATAAAAGGGAAATAATCGAGATTTAGATGCCGATTCCATGCATTCCGCCGGGAGAATGAACGAAAATGGCGGCCCTCCCCACTCAGCTGGGAGCAGCCTGGAGTTCACGCGCATGCACTCATGCCTCTCGCTCTGCGCCGCGTGCTGATTGGCTC
>JAZHYW010033772.1:0-104234 GCA_037355805.1 Ixodes ricinus | reverse complement strand
GGGCTTTCCCATCTGAGACGTTCATTGAACATGCCCGCGGGAGTTCACCTCAGCTCGCCGGCCGACTCGCTTGAACCTTTCCCGAACCTTCGAGCAACGGTGCTTGCTATGCTGAGAACACCGCGTCGTCATTCCCTTGTACATATCATCTCATAATCACCATCACTTCACGCGGCCCCGTGGGTCTCCACGGTATTGGCTCTTACTTTTCTGCAGTACAGAAAAGTTGAATGGTGACTTTGACGACATATCTACACCGCCGCAAGCCTCAAAACAGCCGGGCTGGAACAGAGCATTTGGTCAGCTCTGGAGGAATACTTCAAGCTTGACTTCTGTAACAGAAATCTAGGAAGCCTCTGCGCAACTACCACTGTTTCCAGTACCATGGTGAGCAGCGGCATGTCTTCTACAGTTGCGCGAATCGGCTTGACCTAGGCCTGCGCGTTTGACAACGTGATTCCAATTCCAGTCCTGTCAGCCAGCTGTTCAGTCAAAGCGAAATTCCTCATCACCCTGGCCAGATTCCTGCCCCAGTGGATTGTGTCTATACTTAAAAGAGATGCCTCGACCTCTCGACTACATTACATACACTTCGCCAAATTCCCTTGCGCACATGGGGTCCACTAAGGCCCGCGGGATCGAATGAACGGAGTGTAACAAGTCTATAAACAACGATGGCCGGCGCATGTCGTGTTCGGATTGCGAGTCCAAGTATCATATGGGACAATCTTTCTCTGGGATTGCTTATCAAACTTTCATAACCATGGGACAAACGAAAGGCGAGAAATGAAAGTGCCGGTCGTGTCGTGGAGGATGGCCAGGCGGGATCATCTGAGGCGAAGCGCCAAGTTCGTCTGAAGGGATAGCACTTCTCTCTTCACAACTAGCAGCGATGAATGAGAAGCTGGAGGGGTTACTCTCCGTAAAGGGTAGCGTCGATTCCCTTATGACACTTTCGGCGGAACTGAACGGACTTGAAGCCCTCAAGCCCATTGTCGAGAGCCTAAGGGAGACTGTGAACGAACTTCAACATTCAACTGATTTCTTTTCACCCGACTACGACCGCCTCCTCAAGCTGGCGACCACCAGCGAACAGAATGGAAAAGCTCTGCAGCCGAAACTTTCTCACTTGAAGTCGACAGTGGAGACGCAGGCATCCAAGATCCAGGAGACGCGGCGCCGCCTTAAACGACAACGAGCAACACAGTCGTCTTTCAAAGCTGGAAGTGCACGGACCCCTCCTGTCTCGGCCCGATGAAGATCTCGTGTCGTTTGCTGAGACTCTATCGACAAGGCTGGAGATCTCTAACTTCAAGAAGTCTGATATCCTTGAACTTCGACCGCTTGCCAGCCAAATATCTGGA
Source organism: Ixodes ricinus (assembly GCA_037355805.1). Taxonomy (NCBI): domain Eukaryota; kingdom Metazoa; phylum Arthropoda; class Arachnida; order Ixodida; family Ixodidae; genus Ixodes; species Ixodes ricinus. Next base: position 102,870 of record JAZHYW010033772.1, on the reverse strand, counting down.
AAACCTACAGATTCCTCTCAGATTCGCGTCTGTCAGCATGAATAACCTGGATGGCAGCGCGGGGTGCGCTCCGTTCGCTGGGTCAGGATAGTTATTTTCCCAAATTATACTTAAATGACAACCTGACCCACGTGATAACAAAACAGAAGGGCAATGAGCAGGGCTATAAGTTCGTTTGGGTAACGAGAGCGAAGATCTACGCGAAGCAGGCGGTGGGTTCTCCACCGGTAAGAATTAACAGTTCGCTAGACATTGAAAAGATTTTTTAGATGTATGGCAGATTTCTCTCAGGTTACAAAGTTTTATCCTCTCTTCGTATTTTTTTGTTAATACCGCGATGAAGTTTTTTTTAATCATGTTGAATTAACCTGAGACTGGGGTAGAGAAGAAACATCAAAACGTAGAAGGGAAAGAAAATAGACTTTTACATTAACATTTGGAGCATATGTAAACATCAGACATAATTGCAGATGCTCGTAAAGGCTACGGCTTGTTCAGAAAATGTGTTTGTCTTAACAGAAATCAACATCCCCTCTTCTGCTACAGATCAGGTCTTTTTACCGGGGTGTCGTGGTGCTTTTCCATACGAGATATAGGTCATGGTAGCGGTATCGCGGTTTTCGTGAGTGACACGTGGTCCTTTTCAAATAGTTCATCGGCGTTCACTTAGGCTGAGTTTCTTGCACGTTCTCTTGAGAATGCAATCAATTAGATATGTTTTTCTCGCAGTGTATAGACCACTGTCCACAAATATAAAGCTTTTTCAATTAATTAAAAAAAAATACTAATTTGAGTTTGTATGGTCAATTATGCATTATAGGTCACTTAAATATTGACATATTAAGTGAGTCCAAATATAAGGTATTCGATACCTCAAAATTTTAATAACTCGCGGTTGTTTGATTTCGTTATTGATCCTCCAGCGCGTGAAGAACTCCTTTTAGGCAGACTTATTTTCTCGTTCATTTATCACATTAACGTGAGAACACATCTCCGACTATCTTGAAATCGGTAGTTATTAAGAAAAAACTTGTCGACCACTGCTTTGTGGCTTGACGCTGGCCAATCGGAGTTGTTATATTACGCGAAAAACCAAGTTACATTCATGTCACAGGTATCGACACCACAGCCACACCACAGACACCACACCACACCGCAGATGGTCTTGGCTTTTGGCTGAAACCAATTTTTGAGGCCCGTTAAACTCACCGACGTTTATCCAAAGTTTGTGCTGGTTTTCAATCAGTTGTATAAAAGATGCGGAGAGAAATATACGCAAAGAAACGAAACCCCAATTTTATATCTTGCATGTACGCACTTTGGTAGGCTCTTGGGCTGTTGAGGGGCACCGCAAAAGTAATAAATAAATAAATATGGCTGAATTGGAATATAGTAGGCGCGATAAGTGACAACAAACGTACTGTGGGCTCGTTGTCGTCGTTCACCCAATAATGCGCACTTACGAATAAACTTTAAATCCTGCCATAACAAAGGAAACGCGATGATTTTGATCGGCTAAGCGCATTTCTTAAAACAGAAGATTCTCCCAATCTCATTCGGATCCACGTAAAACTTGGTCTTTGATAAATGAACCTCGTGGACACCAGAGGGATTCCATTGTCGATACATTAAAATGAAATTTTAGCGATAATTTGCAGCCGATTGTACATGGTTTTAACGTTTTCTTTGCAACATTTTCTGGTAAGGCGAGAGACAGCCTTGGTGTAGTTGATAAGCCTCGTCGCTTCCTCTGCGTCCCTCCCTCCTTTTCACGACACCGATCTATATTCAATGTTATCTAGTTTCAAGCGGTGAACTACAAGTCAACCGGAATAGACGGAATCCGTCTGTCTGACCTCCGCAGAAATATAGGCAGTTTTAAAGACGTCCTTTTATTCATGTTAAATGGTTTTATTGAAACCGAGGTACTTTCCAATTAACTTAAAACATCTATAGTACGTCCTTTGTATAAAGGTGGTACCACAAACAACATTGCAAACTTTCGCCCGATTTCTCTCTTGCCAATAATATATCAGATCCTCGAAAAACGTGAGTTTAATACGATGTCATCTTTCTTAGAACATTTTAATATATTATTTCTAACTCAATTTGGTTTTGTGCTCCGAAAAAGGCACTTAGCCTCTTCTATAAAAAAAAAACTTCGTCTCACCCTACGATGGACTAAAGGCAGAAGCTACGGACCCCAGATCCAATCAAGAGCCACTTAGAAGTTGCGTGTGATTTCGCTTCGATGCACGTATCAGTGCCCGCGTCTCGGATCACTAATGGGGAGAAGCGGACGGTGGTTCGGATCGAATAGCACTGAGTGATTCACAATGTTAAATTGCAAAGAAAGCCACGACATACAGGTTCTTTGCAGTTTCGAAGCTATGAAAATGATGCAGCGCTTTTGGATTCGGAGCATCATTCGTCCACCCCTTATCAGTGCTAAGCGTGTCATAGTTTAGCGTGGGACGTTATTGGACCTGGCGGCCCGTGGCTTTGGCCTTTAGTCCATCGTAGGATGAGACGAAGTATAGAAGATTTCGCAGATAACCTGTACTCAGCATTCGATCCCAGTCTTATTACCTCCGCACTATTCTTAAACGTTAGGTTTCGACGGAAGAGCTCCAACCAAAACCCCCAAAACGGTTCAGCCCGACGTTTCAAAACCTGCTCGGTTTAGAAATTACAGAGAAGATGCAAGCGAGCTGGTGAACTTTCAACATTGTAAAACCCGAGACGTAGGTTTCTTCATCAGGGGTGACTAACTCGCGAGGAGCAGTAGCAGTTTTCATCTTCTTCTTAGTTGTTTTCGACTCGAAGTTTCTTCTTCTTTTGTACGGATGGTTCTTGTTTATTGCCGTGGTCAGGTGGCGCAATCCATGGACATACACCGTTGGCAAACACCCAGGGACCTGTTTATGTTTCGCGGTGTGCGTGTTATGTGCCAAGGCTCTAGGAAAAGTCTTTTTCGGAATTGTGGTTCAGTTTCAATCACTTGCGCGTGCGCGAAGTCGATTGGATGATCGTGAACAAAAAGCCATCACAACACACGCAGCCTCGACTAATCGCGCGCACCAGCGTCCTTTATGTAAGCGGGACCAGCGAAGCGCTGGCACGTGTGCTAAGAAAGAAGGCATCCAAGTGTCCCACAAGCCTTTGTCCACACTGGGACAATTCATGCCGCGACCCAAAGATCGCCTCCCAAAAACAAAGAGCACAGGGAGTGGTCGACAAGATCCCATGTGCAAAGTGCCCCGCTACTAACATCGGCTAGACGAAAACACTTTTCTCAGCGCATCACAGAGCATAAGAATGACGTACGCAAGTTCGACCGCGAGCGCAGCGCTGTCGCGGAACACTGCGATGTTCACGGCCATCCAATCGACTTCGCGAACGCGCAAGTGATTGAAACTGAGCCACAATTCCGAAAAAGGACTTTTCCTAGAGTCTTGGCACATACAACGCACACCGCGAAACATAAACAGGTCCCTGGGTGTTTGCCAAAGGTGTATGTCCATGGATTGCGCCACCTGACCACGGCAACAAACAAGAAACCATCTGTATAAAAGAAGAAGAAAATTTGAGTCGAAAACAACTAAGAAGAAGATGAAAACTCCTTCTGTTTCTCGCGATTTAGTCACCCCTGATGAAGAAACCGAGCAGGTTTTGAAACGTCGGGCTGAACCGTTTTTTTGGTTTTTGGTTGGAGCTCTTTCGTCTAAACCTAATCTTTCCCCAACCAGACATATTTCTGTCAAAAATGTTCTCATTCTATTCTTAAACGTGTTTAAAGCTTTTGACACAGTACGCTACACCATACTGTTGAAGAAACTACAGACGAGGCTTTTGCTATTCATTTTATTTGCTTCTTTCTCATCGCTCTCAACTGGTGGCTACATCTTGCTTTCAGAGTTCTCAAAGTGAACTAAAAGCCGAAGTACCACAAGGGTTCATCCTACCCCTTCTTTTGTTTAATGTTTTTGTCGATGACATCGCCACCATTGTACCGGGGATCTAAGCTTTATCAAATCGCTGACAACACTGTAATTATGACCCAACATATCAATTATGCGAATTCCATCGGCCAGTTGCGATCTCATGCAATAACAATTATAAACTGGTAATAAAAAAACTTTCACATAAGTGTTAAAAAGACAAAACTACTATGCTTCTACAATCCACTCAAAACAATATCCACATCTGCACTCTTTTTTATGTCATCAATGCACCTGGATTCCGGTAGAGCATAGAGATAGTGCGAAATATCTGGGCATATATTTTGACAGTGGTCTGAAATGGATTCTTCATTTATACATATATCTACAAAAAAAGCTGAGAAGCGCTAGTTGCCTTTTATATAGCACGAAATATTTTTCTCGTATCTGTTTCTAAGAATGACTGCCCATTTGCTTGCATATAGCGTCCTTCGATACTCCATAACAGTTTTTGGCAATTCTTATGATTTTTGGAAAACCGAAGTGGTTTGCATCCTGAAAGCTAACCTTAAAAGCGTTTCTTATACACTTGAAACACCTGACGACTCTAATCCTTTCGATTATTTGCAACTACCTAACTTTCAAACCCTCTATGTTCATTCGGTGGTAATGTATTGTGACACTTTTGAAATTCTGATTTTAAGATCTCAAGCTCATCCTCGCCAAGTGTTGTACAAAACGTCGTTCCAAGGAACGTCGTTCCTGAAACACGTTCCTTTAAGGAGGAACGAAGGCACGCCGCCCCATCTTGCGGCGGTAAAACTGGAACGGGAACTCATTACGTTTTTGCAAAAAACGACAAAAAAAAACGGCGTTACTTTTTTTCTTAGTCTAGTGAGGTAATTTTTAGTTTATTTTTAAGGGGGAACTCTAAAAAGTATAAAAAGAATAACTTTACGAAGAGAAGGATCTCGTTGACGTTTTTGTTGCTTATTTTAGAGTTTATTTTGTGGCGTCCTTGCTTGGTAACAGTCGGGTGCAGGAGAGCTGGTGGACAATGATTCGTTTTTCAGTGCCCGAAATTGCGACACAAAAAACAAAATTTTTAGACGAAGGAAAACACACAGAAAGAGGGATCTTACAAACTTCAGCTACTTTATTTGCTTCCAGGAATTCTCACACACTCAGAAATTTAAGGCCGACTATAGCCATCACTGAACTTACACAAAGTGACTCACAGTTACAACAAAAGCAGGTTACCAGACATCGAACGCACACTTGTAGCTCGGACATTGGCCACTTTAAAAGACACACACAAATTAACCTTTATATTTTCTCCCCTTCTCCCCTACCTTCAAACTGAACAACGAATCAAACTTTCACGAAGGAGGACTTGACCTTCTAAAAGCCCTACCTTATTCTCCACTTGCTCGTCATGCGGACAGCAACATCGAGACGCAACTGTTGTTAAGTTAAAACAAGGGACTTAGTTTGAAACATGCAGGGTTGCTGTAAAGCGCTCGTGCAGTGTAGGGTTACCCTTTAATGAAGAATAATAAATTTAACCCCGCTCCTCCTTCCCGGCTCAGGAGTAAATTTGGCTCGTCTTAATCGCCCGCCACAAACAGGTATATGGTAAAACGCCGAGACTTTTAAGGGTGAATATATCAACAAATGAAACCTTGCTTCCTGTTGTTTTCTTCTCCTGGTGTCCTTTCATCACAGCATTCAAATTTGTATGTTCCCATTTGATGATATATATAGAGGGTGTTTTTTTTAAGCTTAACAGAATGTTTTTGAAAAAACCATGAAAGCTAGATTAATGCGGTCTGCGCAGGTGAGTTATACGGTCAGGGGGACATAATATAGGAGACTAATCGTAACGATCAGTCGGCTAATTAGTTAAAATTCGTTAATGAACTTTTTAATTAATGAAAATAGACATATAGTTCCAATTAGAAACTTGCTCAGCGTCATCGAAAACCACTAAATCAGTAATTTTCAGAAAGACTTTGAGCGCGTGAAAAGCGTAGTAGTGCACTAAAGTTAGCACTCGTGGAGCACGTACAAAGCTAGCGTTTGCGATAAGGCGCCCGCGCAATTTTTCCGTCTCTTATCTAGCCCCAGCCTTGTACCTGCTCCACGAGCGGTAACTTTAGTGCACTACTACGCTTTTCACGCGTTCAAAGTCTTTCTGAAAATTACTGATTTAGTGGTTTTCGATGACGCTGAGCAAGTTTCTAATTGGAACTATATGTCTATTTTTATTAATTAAAAAGTTAATTAACGAATTTTAACTAATTAGCCGACTGATCGTTACGATTAGTCCCCTATACTATGTCCCCTGGCCTTATAACTCACCTGCGCAGACCGCATTAACCTAGCTTTCATGGTTTGTTTTTAAAAATTCTGTTAAGCTTTAAAAAAACACCCTGTATATATACAGGGTGTCACGAAAAAAAATTACACATTGCTTTTTACTGCAAAAATAAACTAGGCATCGCTGAACACTCATTCTCCACCCAAAGGTAGCGCTAGAGGTCACAACCAGATGCCAATGTTTCAGCCCGATCCGATACCCTAATCAAAAGTTATACGTGATTTTCTGGAAATTTCAATGGGAAAATGGCGGCCGACGGAGTTTTCGACTACATGGGGCTCTATGGCACCAGAAACCGAAAACGGGCGAAAATGGGCTCCATTTTCCCATTGAAATTTTCAGAAAATCACTTATAACTTTTGAATAAGGTATCGGATCGGGCTGAAACTTCGGCATCTGGTTGTGACCTCTAGCGCTACCTTTGGGTGGAGAATGAGCGTTCGGCGATGCCTAGTTTATTTTTGCGGTAAAAAGAATGTGTAAATATTTTTGGTGACACCCATATATATATACATGTATATATATATATATATATATATATATATATATATATATATATATATATATATACAAAAGTAACTTGGACGTATCGATATGTTTCATTTTGTTTAAACGGTAACGGAAACGAGTTCCTTTCTGACAGGTGGACTTGCAACGGGAACGCGTTCCAAAAATCAGAAGAAACGAGGAACGAGCTCTTGTTCCTCTTTTGGAACAGGAGCTCGTTCCTCGTTCCTTTTTGACTCTTTGACATACATGCCCTTTTCGCACTCTTTGACCAAATACTTTACTTTTTGACATACACACCTTTTTCACAAACCTCCCTCTCGCACTCATTATGGCAAAAGTACGCGCGCGTTCTATGTACCGCGCATTTTCTCACCACCTGAAATTCCAAGCCAAACATCGTCCGGCAACGTTAAAAGAATGCTTAGAGGTATTTCGTTTAAATAAGTAAATATTGGTTTTGTTCTTTATACTATTTCTTTATATTGTACACGCATTTTGCTTGTGTCATTCTTGAACGCCTGCCTTCCTGGAACAATATTTGGTACTCTGCTCTTTTGTAGGACATGCTTTTTTTCCTTTTTTTATAAAATACTTTGTTTATTTTATTTAATCGCATAATATTATGTTTTGCGCTGTTTCATTCTGCTTTTACATTGCTCTTGCTTTCTGTGTTAGTGTATACCTAGTATTTTGGCGCGTAAAATATCAACATTGTAACTAAAGTAACTATAAAATCGTGTTTACATTCCTTTATTTTATTATTTCTTATACTTTATGTATTTTTCGTATACTAAAACATCGTTTTTTTTGTTTTTGTTTTGAGGATAGCTTTACACTTTTTGTTGGCTTTGATGCGTTCGCAATACTACTTCCTATTGGCTAGTAGCAATGAACTATTATTATTATTATTATTATTATTATTATTATTATTATTATTATTATTATTATTATTATTATTATTATTATTGTTATTATTATTATGTAGTTAATCTGTATGTAAATAAATGATATGGCAAAAATATGTTCTGGATGTGATGCATCTGTACGCTGATGATACCCTCTTAGTGTCAAATAACATTAACTTGCAAAGTGCAATTATTTCTTTGCGATCTATTGCTACCCAGCTATTGAATTGGTTTGATGCCAATCTAATCAAAATTAACACAAAAAACAACAAAACTTGCATGTTTCAGTAGTCCTTTGAACCACAAATGCCTAGATATTCCATTTTTGCTTCATTCGTCGAATTGTGTTAATTGTTGTTGTACACCCACTGAGTATGTTCATGTAATCACATTCTAAGGTATCCTTTTTGATAGTGATCTATCTTGGAATTCTTATCTTACCTACCTACATTGCTAAAATAAACTGCGTAGTGTATGCTGCCTTTTGTATTCCACGAAAACGTCTCTGCCCCTCTCAGTCCGAAGAATGGTTGCCAATGCTTTGGCTATGGTGTTCTGCTGTTGTGGAATCACTGCTACACACTCTAAGAAATGCCTGCGCGTTTCTTGTCGCAAAACATTCGAAGAGCCAATTCGGTAATCCAGGAAATAGCTCAAGCAATGAAGAGGCGGAATATCTGTTTAGACCTCTAAAATTAAGTCTGCGCTGTGGCATTACGCAATGCAAGCATGACGCTTTGCATTGCGTAATGCCACAGCGCAGACTTCATTTTTACCTCTAAACGGATGTTCCGCCCCATCATTCGCTGAGTTGATTTCCTAGATCGCAGAGATTGGAACTTTGAGTGTTTTTGTGGGTAAGTAGACGCGAAGGCATTTCTTAGAGTGCATGCGAATTGTTCGTAAATGCGGCTAACTGAAATTGCCAAAATCCTAAACGGAAATTTACATGGAGTTGCGTACAGAACCGAGGATGCACCAAACGAGGATTTATTCAAGTGGTTAAATATCCCACGTTTTTCGACCCTTTTTGAAAGATGTGTAATAACGAAACACTATTGGGGTAGCTCTTTTAAAACCGATCGTGTAGTTCAGCGCTCGCAAAGAAACGAAGAGAATGCGGTCCTCCTATGTTCCTGACATTTTTAACAGACTACCGAGTCGTTTCTTGGGTTGAACTCCAAACGACAGCTGAAAAAAAAGAAAGCTTGCGAACATTGCGCTAAATATCTGCTTTATGGACTATTACTGAACTACTCCTGCCCTGAATGTATGTTCGGCATATCTTTTTGTATCTGACGTGTGTCATGCTTACAGCGGTTACGAACAAGTTTTCTGCTATGCTAAGTTGTGTTATGCCTACCAGTAGTACTTTCTGTCAGCAAGACATACGAGCTTCTATTTGCTGTTTGTAACTTCATAGTTCTCTTTTGCGTTCTCCGTTTTGATAATAGCTTTTTGTGTACTTGTGTTTTTCTCTCTCTCTCTCTCTCTCTCTGCGTGTTGTGTGCAGTTCGCGCGTTTCTCTTGTGTAATTTAGGTATTTTGTGCGGCTTCTTCATTTTTCAAAATCACTGTTCATTGGCAATGTCATCGCTATCTGTCATCATATTGTGCTAACTTAACTTAATGGCAGGGTCCAGGTTCACAAGCCATTAGACGCTTTGATCGGACCCATGAAACCTTCTTCGACTCTTAACGTGTGCATTAAATTATTATTATTATTATTAAGATTGCATCGGTTCTTCATGGGCACCCAATAAAGATTTATTATTAATATTATTATTATTATTACTATTATTATTATTATTAATAATATTATCATTATTACTGACAACTTTTATTGTAAACAAAAGTGGAACTATCTCCTCAACTTTACTTCTTTTTTATATCTTAGCACAATGACATTCTAAACGACCAACGTAATGCTATAGGATTATGCTTTTCAAATACAGACGGTGTACGTGTGGCTCGGAGTGAACTTTCTATGGTTCCTGGGGATAGATATCACCCTGTTCTTGATGTAGTTCTTCCTGTTTTTGATCCTCCAGTTCTCAGTCCCTCTAATGGTCCTCCCCACACACATCGTATAAGTATTCAGCCAGGGACTACACTGGAATGTATCACCATCTGTCGGGTGTTGACTTGACTTCTGGAGTCGTCTGATGTCAACGACCAAGTATTCAGTATCTCCTCACAAGTGTTGTTCAGGAGGCCATGGACATATATATCCCTGTTAAAACATCTAATAAATTTCGTTTCCCTAACTGGTTCTCTCGTGAACTCAGAAAGCTTTTAAAACGGAAAGATTTTTTTTTTTTTGCACAGGAGGTTTAAGAAAAGTGGCCTTCCAAAGTGGGAAGTTGAATTAAAAATTTGCAGAAAGCCATGTAAGAAAATTTTAAACCGTGATCGCCCGGCGCACTTTGACTTGGTAGATGTAGATCTCGTTAAAAATCCCAAGAAATTCTGGAGGTACGCTAAATCTCGCTTGGGGAAGACTTAAGTCCGAAATCGTCTTGAATCAGCCTAACGTCAGTGCGAAGGGCATGTCAGAGTTGTTTGCGGATCACTTTGCGTCAGTCTACAATAATAATAATAACTGCTCCTCAACTATATTGCCTCACTGGGATGAGTTTGGTGACCGATTAGGTTCTGTTGTTGTCGATGAGGAATGTGTTAGGCTATGTAATAAGAAAATGAGACCCACATTGTCTGCAGGTCATGACGGGATACCCGCTGCAATTTTTAAGGGTAGTCATGAATTATATACGCTTATACTGTGCACAATTTTTAATAACTTTTTGACGTTAGTAATATTCCCTGACGACTGTAAAGCGGCAGTGGTTGTTCCGGTCCTGAAATCTGGAAATAGTGGTGACGTTCTTTATTACAGACCGATTTCTCTTCTGTCTTCTATTTCTCAAATCTTTAAAATGGTCATCCATCAATTCTTCTCTTTCAAGTTTCGTAGAATCATTCCTAATAAACATGGCTTCATGTCTGGCAGATCGACATCTACCAATCTCGTATCTTTAACGTCTGCTGCATCTGAAGTAGTTTGTAATAGAGGTCAGCTTGACTTTTTCTATTTCGACCTGAGTAAGGCCTTCGACGTAGTCAACCACAGCATCCTCTATACAAGCTTTCCTCTAACGGAGTATCTGCTTCGCTATACAATTCGTTAAAAAGATTTTTGTCCAACAGGCAAGCGTACGTCTGTTTCAACAATAATACGTCGTCCTTGTACAACCTGTACAAGCTCTGGGGTGCCTCAGGGATCTGTCTTGGGCCTCATCCTTTTAGATATTTTTGTAAATGATGTTTTTCAGGTTATATGAAACTATCCATTTCCGCAGTAAGCTGATGATATAAAACTTTACAAGATATCGACCTTGGACGATTGCATCACACTTCAGAATGACGCATATTCCTTCGGTCTTTGGTGTTTAGACAATGATCTTCGTTTGAATCATTCTAAGACAAAAGTAATGACATATTCTCGCAAGAACCACAATGTATTTTTTCCATATAGTTGTCATGGTGAACTGCTGTCACGTGTAAGTAAAGTGACGGATCTTGGTGTTGTTTTTGATTCAATTCTGAGATTTGACACTCATGTTACCAGAGTGGTTCAATCGGCCTTACGCACGTTAGGTGCTGCGTCTCGCATAACGAAGGAATTCAAAAGCCCGTCCGCTTTTTTCACGCTGTACTGTTCCTTAGTTAGATCCCAGCTAGAGGATACTCTAAAAAAAGCCCATGCGTCTACTTTCACACACAACACTCGGAAGGCCAATCACCGCAACTTAAGGAGGTAGCTAGGCGAATGACGATGCCGAAACATATGTTTAGACACAAAAACGCAGTCTGAGTTGTGACATTAGGCAATGCAAGCGTGACGTTTTGCATTGCTTAAAGTAACTACTCAGACTGAGTTTTTTTTTTTGTTGTCTAAACATATGTTTCGGCATCGTCATTCGCTGAGTTGCCTCCGTAAGTTGCGGTGATTGGCTCTCCGAGTGTTGTGCGGGAAAGTACACGCACGGGCTTTTTTTAGAGTGAATTCGCCTCGGTTGTTTGGAACGGCATTTCCAAAACTAACAGTTTATCTGACGGGCGAGTCCAAAACGAATTTGTTTCAATCTTTAAATATCGTTACCTTGAGAAAGGTGCTCCTCGTTTAAACGTTGGGGGTAACTCGCAACTCGCCAACTTGTTGAGCCTGCAGCAGCGTCGGGTGAAGGCAGATCCGTTGTTGTTGTCTAAGACCCTCAAAGGCTTGATTAACTCTCCCAGTTTTCTGTCCGAAGTAAGTCTTAGACTTCCACGCGTGCCTACACAGCTTCAATCATCTCTTTTGAGTGTTATGACCGCTACTCTAATACAATTGATATTTTAACTCATGGGGAGCAAGTTCAGAAAGGCTGTTTGAAACTTCCTCTTGAAAAAAGAGGGCTGATCATTTGAAGGATTGATGTTTGTTAGTACGACATCCAAGTATTTTCTTTTTGCTCTCACACCTGGCGATGTCTCTGTCTTGTGCTTTTGATTTCCCTTGTTGATTTGCACTTCTGCACTCGTGTCTTTGTGTGTTTGTATGTGTGCGCTTTTTGCTTGTTTTTGTAAGTGTGCCAGTACTAAGACCGATTGGTTGTTTCTGGACATTATAAAAACACTGTATTATTATTATTATTATTATTATTATTATTATTATTATTATTATTATTATTATTATTATTATTATTATTAAACTATAAGTAATGCCAGGTTATCAACTTTGATGATGCTGGTTTTGGCATGCGATGACTCGAAGCTTCCACCGTTCTTTTTTAGCACACCACGGAACGTGTCATTCGCAAGCGATGGTAAGTGCTGTCACGACAATCATTGACCACGAACGCAAATCCAGATATTCGTCGATGGATTGATTGTTGACGAGGAGCGGATACACCTGACGCAGTGCTCGTGTCCGATGCGTGAGCTGAGTTCGGCTAACGTGCTTGGATACTGCGGATGTATTACGGTTCCAAGGTTGAGAGCTTTTGAAGGAAAGGAGGTAAGGAATAATCCGCTATATTTCCAACATTTCGTACTGAAAAGAAGGCTTCTGACTCTCTACTTTCGTGTACTACTTTTATTTTAACCCACCGAACGATATTCGATTAGTAAAATTTCAATCCAAAATCATTTATTCCAGCCCAGAACTCAAGTCATAATCCCCTTAAAATTCAGAAAAAAAAGGATTTTTTTTTTTGCGTTTGGTGTTTGAAGAAAGAAGCTTTTCTGCGCGGGTTAAGGCTCAAACACGTGAAATACCTCTTCCAAGATAAAGCCAAGGTCCCTGACTAAACTCGCGAATCACGAAGCCTGTCGCGAGTGCACGCACAAGTCCGAGGGAGCCGGAGAATTAATGGCGAGGACAGCGACCGATAAAGGCGACACCTTCCGAGCATTTCTTAATTCGCGCAGACGTCACACCACTAAGTGGACATTGCGCGCCATTAGGAGGCACGCGCGCATGCGCACACTGCCTACTAATGGCGGCCGTCGGCGTGAGCGCATTTGAAGCGCGTGCGCGTGGCGCGGAACGCTGGCGCAAATCGACCTAATCCGCGTCCTTTTCCTTTTCACGCTTTCTCTTTCTCTAGTTTCTTCTTATTTTTTCATCGTCCGCTCCGCAATAATTTTAGCCTCCTGGGAACAATGGAGCGCGCGCGCTCTCAAAGTGCAAGGACGTCCTTTGTGTGCGAGGCCCGGAGCGGGCGCCTGCGCGTGCGTGCGTGCGTGCGTGCGTATATGCACACGTACAGCGTCAGCTGAGGCATTAAAGCACACCTCATACACCGCGAGCTTCGGAGGAAATGGAAATGACCGAATCACGCCACCACCGCGTCCAGGAAGGTCTGAGCCCGCACATGCGGCCGCCATTTTTTGTGCAAGGTTAATTGAGCGAATCGTTTCTTGGGGCTCCATTCTTTTCGTTCTTTTCTTTGTCGGGCGAAGGAGGCGAGGTCGAGAACGTGCCGTACTTTGCCGCTTTCCCGGGCGGCAGGAAGCGGCGCCGTTTGTACACTGCCAGGGTCAGCGCGCCCCGGCGGTCCTCCATTGTTGATAATCACACTTATGTAGTCGGCCGCCGCGAGGAAACTGTTGTTTTTTTAGCGCGGATCAACCGCGAGCGGTTCGCGCTGAAGACGTCTGTCATGGCCTTTCTCTCGTTTGGCACGCAGGCACGAACGCGTGATGCAGCGCAACTCGTTTTGTTAACCTGTATGCGGTGGAAACCATACAGATCGATCGGAAGCAACGGTACACGTTAAGCCCCGCTTCGCTCATTTGCAATCGAGTCTGGCCGAGTTCGTCGCAACCGCTCGTGAGTGCAGCGTACGACGAGACAGCACGCTGGAACACTGGCGCCACTTATCAGGCAGCCCTGGCGCCACTGCATCGCAGAAGTCATTTTCAGATCGAAACGTATCTTCGATCTGGTCAATCGCCAATCTTCCACAGAAAGAAAACACTGAGGCTTTGCAGTAGGATTCAGAAAACCCTGACTATTTATTTGTAGTCCGTAACACGTACATTAGCTATTTTAAAAAAAGTTCTACGTTACGACTATCAAGCCTCTCGTGAAAGTTGATACCGTCGGTTCGACGTCAGTGGGTTGTACGTCGAACTGAAGTTTTGGGGTGTATGATATGGGACACCGACTGTAAGAATACACCCCTTTTTCTTTCTGAGAGTGCAGAAACCACGTGCTCGCGTCTCGGCACACTGGTTCTACACCACCTAGAACAATGAAAGTCCATCCGCTAGCATTTTGACGTCACCAATGTGAGATTCAGCGCTAGCTGCGTCAGCGTTCAGCTATGCTTGGTGTTCAGTCACTGCGTCGAAGGACGCTGGGTGTTGGGCTTGTTGGTGAAGTCTCATGACCTCACGTGGAGGTGGAGAAGGCTGTTCACAGGATCGGATTATACTAGGGGACGTTGGCGGGTATCGGAGTAGGAAAGTATGAAATGTTTTGCTAACGCTACCCCCCCCCCCCCCGTGTACCTCCCTCCCCCCCCCCAATCCTCGAATTTTGTCCGTTCAACCGTTCGTCCGTCCGTCGGTGCATTCCCCCGCTAAAGCTTGCGGGAAGTTGGTATCACGAGACCTAGACTCGAACTCAGTTTTCCCGCTACATTTGGCACGGAAAGTGCCGTCACGTGACGTATACACCTTCGGGAAATGGATGGCGCGTGATGTATACGTCAACTTTGTTTCCCCACTACATTTAGCGGGAAAATACATGTCCTGTGGCCAAAACATCAATTCAATTCCCCCGCTAAATTTAGCGGCAAATTGACTTCGCGTGACTTATACACTAATTCAGTTACCCTTTAAATGTAGCGGGAAATTTCACGCCTTGTGACCTAGACACCAATCCTGTTTCCCCGTTATATTTAGCTGGAAGATATACGTCACTTGACGCACCAATTACCTCACCAATTCCCTCATCAATTTCCTCACTAATTCCCTATAATGCATTCCATGCATTATGGAACTTTGAAGATAAAAGGTCGCTGCAAATTTTTTATACTAAGTTGTTTCTACAAGTGGTCCATCACTCAATCAGTCGGCCCGCAGCTTTGACTCTGGGCCATCGTAAAATGAGATGACGTAACGTCAGCACAGGCTGCGTGCTTAACTCACTAAAACGTGCGATGACCTCATGCTCTAGTTAAAACAGGGGTCTCCAAACACCGGCCCACGGGTCAGATCCGGCCCGCAGAGCCGTTCCGGCCGGCCCGCGATCGCTGCGGTCTTTCCAGTGCATGACGCCCAGCCCGCAGCCGCTGCTATCAAAACAAAACTAAACGCGCATTAAAAAAAAAGTGCCGGCGCATACGAAGATACAGTATTAGAAAGAATAGAAGAAAATTGCATCAAAACGGGGTTTCTCTCGCCTTACTATTTATTGTACATTGTCATCACCAGCATTAGTATTCCAAGTCCACTGTTTCATGAGTTTGTAACTATGTTCGAAGTCCTTTGCATTCATTCTCATGTATAGCATGCTTTGAGTCCCGTGTCTTAACTTGCATATCGTCAACTCTGATTTACCATTCTCATTGACAGATTTCTAATCCTGCCCTTCTGTCCTGTATGAATATACCAAAGTTCCTATGCGCTTTGATTTATGCCAGGTGAGTTTTCTGGTTGGTGGGAACAGTGCTGAAATACGTAGGGCCTGGTCCTACATTTTTAGCGCTGTCTCCACCAGACAAGTGTGCTTCACCAACTAGCCCTAATACACGCCTTGTTGAGTTTTCTGGGTCACAAATATTTTGTAATGACATAAGTAGTAACATACTGAATCTAAAATGAAGTATTAGACATGCGCGTATAGTGCATTTTGAGTTCGAAGCGAATAGTGGTTTGACCGAATATTTTCACTCCAAGCCTTTCACCACCATGCGCCATGGTTAAACGAAAATCTAGCTTCACTCGTGAAGGTTTCCCAACCTTCCACTTGTCCACTTCTAAGGTAATTTTAGTATACTAGGTAACTATGTTTATGAACTGTGGCATCAAATAGCTAACACATCAAATTTGTTGCAGCTATCCCAATCAAGGGAATTCATAAATACGTTCGCTATATGAAAATTTCGCCCCAGTTTTAAATTTTACAAAGAGAAATAAAACGCAAATTATGAATGCGGGTTGCCAAGACATCGCTGCGTAACATATTCGCGGCGAGAAGTTTGGGTATCGTCGCCTGGTGGAATGTTTCAGACCCCAGAGTGAGGACACTTCAACTTCCTCTGCTGGTGCAAGCGCGTGCATTGCCAAGCTTCTATGCACTATGAAAATTAAAACCTAACAGCGTGGGTAGCACGTGCCCTGTCCATAGTGAGGAGGACAGAGAACTTATTACCGCGAATACGTTTGCATAATCGCCGTCGGTTAGCTCCGTTGAGTGCACTTTCCACCGAGCACCTGTACACTGCGGGGAAACAATTCCGGCGGAGTTCGCGAGCTCCGTGGGTATTGGTTCCCCGCAGTGCACAAGTGCTCGTTGAAAAGCGCACTCTGAGGGTCTCACACGCTGCGATCGACACTTCGAAAAGTACAAATATCGCAGTTCACCTCCAAGCGAATATTGAATATAATTCGGAACCGCTATTCAAAAAGAATATTTGCATAACACTATTGAATAGAAAAATACTAATTCACTTAATTTTATTTTCTTTAATTGTTGCTCTAGGTTTAATTTTTGTATTTAAAGGGGCGATGCAACAATTTTTGTACTTTGCGCAAATACCGCTTAGAACGGATCCCTGACGTCAATGAGCTATGAAACACGCGTTCCTTTTTCACCCCACGCAATAGAAGTCCCATAAAAAAATTAAAAGAAAAACGAGCAGCGTTCACCCCCTCAACTCGCAGCCAGAACAAGAGGCCACGTGATCTGGAGCCGATTATATGCCGCCAATGTTGATCATAGCCACGCGCTGGGGTTGGCAAAGCGCAGGACACGCGCTGAGTTCCAGACATTGTAATGGCTCGGCTATTGTCGTCGTTGCGGTGATTGGACACGGGCCACTACCCGAATGCTTCTCGAGCTAGTAATTATCACGAGCCCAGATCGAGTGCCCATGCTATTCTCGGGTACAATCTATGAACCGCATTCAAATATCGTCATTGGAGTGTACTGCGATCCCCACGTTACGTCATCAAATTTTGCAAAGAGAGATTGAAACAAGATGATCGCTTTTGTCCATGAAATTGCACCGGAACAAAGGAGTTTCTTGGCCAGTGGTGCTACGTGCGAGTATTCTTGAGTCACACTAGTGCCAGTAAGCTCGTTTAAAGTGAAAGACATTCCTATTGAATATCGTTGCACCGCTCCTTTAAGTGTTCATCTAGGCTTATTTATTTAGGAGTCCATCATTTACATTTTCTTATTTATTTTCCGGCCCTCAAGACTGACAAATTCGTAATCCGACCCTTTAGCCAGATCGTTTGGAGCCCCGTGCTCTACAACAATAAGTAACTTCCCCTTACATCTGCGATGACTCGAAATGTCTTCCGTTCTCGTCGAACTTGATCAGATTGAATATTCCACTTACCAGCTTCACTCCAACAAGTTCACCTGACAGCTTTCTGCGGTGGTTACGGGCCAGTTTAACTAACACCCTCTAGAAGTGCGCAGCTGATTTATATGTGTGATACCGTACTTCCATGTCGGGCTAGTAAAATATTTAATTAAATGAATCAGTACATAGACGGCCTGCATTTTCTGACGATTTCTGGGTGTGCGTTCCTCCATGAAGCAGCTTAACTCATCGTGGTTTACTGTAGTTACTCGCGGACAGTTTTGAGGCACTCGTAACGTTGCGCTGCCGTCGTGCCGGAACCTACCCTCTTCCGATTTAGCACGCACACCGCACGCAAGCTACAACCGTGCAGTGCCGGTTCACGCACGATGAAGCAGTCACGAGAGGGGCACACGCGTGCCGAAGATGGAGCAACTAAAGTACCCCATCTCGAAAGGTGCTTCATGCAAGCGTGCGTCGTCCCAGACGCCATACACCGGAGGCATTTTGATTGTCACTCTCCACCTTGCTTTAGATGAAACACGCGTGTGTTGTGAAATGTCTGAGGCGCAGCGTTTTTGTCATGACTCCGCCATTTCGAGCTGTCTTGTGCAGGTATGAGTCTTTCCTCATTTCGTTGGAGATTACAGAAAAAATTCCCCAGGAACGCAATACCTGTTGTAAGGTCCGGTTCAACGTAATTAGACAGCCCGGGACAACGTACGTTATCGATCGATCGCGGCAGACTTAAACGCATAGATTAGATGTGAAGTGATACATAGCGAAATAATAAAACATTATTCATTGGTTCTGAAATGGCAGTCTTTTAGCCGAAAAATTAGAACCAGGGTTTTGTAGCCCGTCGTTCATGGTAGGATCTCCATCCCTTTCACCTTCTACACCTTAATTCGGCGTTCTACCATATGGTCCAGGGCTAGCCTATGATATTTACCTCGCGCTACTTTATTTACGACCTCGCTTGGACTTAGAGTTTCATGCACAAGACCGCAGCTTTAAAAGTCAAACTCGGTACCTAACTCCGTCTTCAAACCACGTTCACCCCTTCATACCTGTTATAGCTTTCCAATGCACTATCCTTTCAAAAAAAAATAAAGCAAATCTGTATTTAAAAAAAGGAACTTATATTGTTTTTATATAGGTTCCAGGATCACGAATATTAAAATTATAGTTCAGAATTGATGCATCAGGTGGCCACAACAACGCCTTAACAAAACAAAGCAAAAAGCGTTAAAGTTTTTTTTCTTCTTTTGGCGCGTTTGGGTGGGAGGAGGGAATACCGAGTAGGACCGGCTGAGATGAGACAGGTTTTTAAGCCTCTTACGACGGCTTAGGACCTGCTCCGCAGCAACGCATATGGTACTACGCCGTCGCAAGAGGCTTAAAAACCGGCCTTGTATCGCTCGGTCGTTCTCGGTTGCAAGTGTTTGAACGGGCCTTTACCCGAACAGTCAAAAGCGCTCCACGCGTTCCCTGACAAGCGGCACGCGCAACGTAGTTGAAACCCCTGGGTGTAGCTAGTGCCACTAAATAAGCTACGCTTCAGAGTAGCGACACTTACCCATCTTGTGGCTTAAAATCATGGTTGCCGGTTATCTGGAGCTTGATCTGAAATCACAGGAAACGCTTTTCCGGCCTCCGCAAACGTTTAAACAGTTTGGGGCAGAGCAAAGCAATATAACATGAGCTTCCTAACCCCAAATCTAATGCTGAGGAAGTCGCACTTTTGAATCATGACGATCAGCAGTTGCGTCTTCTCTGCACAAGTACCAAGATGGCGGCACCCCCAGCAATATCGGGGAACAGAGTGCCGATACTCTAAGCGCAGCTCATTTAGTGGCTCTGAGGTATAACGTCAAACCCAGTGGTTGGTATTTCGGTTTTTCTCGCGTCTATTAATACGTCTGGGTCAAACTGCTAGTGATATTCAAATTCACGGGACAAAAACAAAATGCACTATAGGTTTCCCCTCTAACTCGTCGTTTTTTTGTTTGTTTTTTTCTTCAAGAACTTATTTGGCGTCTTTTTAATTACAGCTGCATTTCGGTTGCCCTTGCCAGTTATGTATTTCCCATGTTCAATGAGGCATTACTTGCGTTTATGGAGTCTTACATCAATGAATTCTTCAAGCTTGAGCTATTCATTCTCGATACAATTAATAATTATTGCAGCGGATTTGTCGCTACCGAATTTGAAACCAAATTGATGTGCTTCTGCACCGCGGCTATTATCAGTGATTAGCACTATGTCACCAGTATACATCAGCTTTCGTCAGTACTTCGGCCTCCCTTCCATTATAATGCAATTAAATGGAAAGGTGCAAGCGAGCTGGACAAGAACGACTAAAATAATACCTGGAGAAGGGGAACAAGAGGGACAAAGGACAAACATAAATCTCCAAACTCAGCAGGGTGACTGGTGCGCGACCAAAAAATCCGCCTGGTCTGGGTATCGAACCCGGGACCTCTCCATTTCCAGCTCGCTTGCACATTCGCATTTAATTTCATTATAATCATAACCTTAAAATTCAAACCTTTCACCCTTGTTGGTGTTAGACTGGTGGCAGCTGATAAAACTTGTTTGCTCTATTGACGTCTAACCCCTGGTAAGCTGGGTTGGTAGAGCGCTCCACTGGTGATGGAGAGGTCCCGGGTTTGATACCCGGACCAGGCGGATTTTTTCGATCGCGCACCAGTCACCTAGCTGTGTTTGGAGATTTGTGTTTGTCCATTGTCTCCCTTGTTCCCCTTCTCCAGGTATTATTTTCGTCGTTCGTCTTCCTTCCAGTATAAACGTTTTAACCCAAATTCACTGTAACTTTTCCCATATTCCTTGTAGGTAAAACATTAGCAAAGACAAGCTAAAGCTTTGTCTAAGACCATGTTTATTTTTGTTCGCTCTGTTGCACTTCACTTCCATGTTTGAAAGGAATTAGGGCTCGCCAAAAATAAAATGAGGTAACAATACTGCTAGGATCCTTGTATGCTCCTATAATAATGCTAACTTTCTTTTGAAAATGGTACCATAGTTTCGTGGATAAATCGATTTATATGGGGTCCCCTCGGATCTGCCCCATTCGGTAACGTTGCCGTGTTTGTTGGGTCGGTGACGTCACCCGCCCACCGTGCGGCGTCCCCTTGCACGCGCTCGCAGACGTTGGCTCTCTCGGCGTCTCGCGCTTCAGCTTTCACGTTTATCTTCCGCGTTTCGAGCACGCGGTTTCGAGACGACAACGTCTACGGCATCACTCGCTTCGTCGGAGTCTTTGACACCGATCGCAGCAGCGATAAAGGTGAAGTTATCAAGATGTGTTAGAAGAGAGAACAACTTTTATTTGGAACCAGCAGTTGGCGGTAGCCCCTCCACACGCAGGTGGTGGTGACTACGCGCCACGCGGTATACGACCCCCTCGGCTATTCCCCTCCCACCAGCCCTCGGCCCCGGGCGCGCCCCTTTTCTATCCGGGGCCGAGAGGGGGAGCCCGTCGGACCTCCGCGAGCTCCCTCACCTCCCCCATCATCCCTTGCCCGTTGCCTATCTAGAGCGGTTGTGATCAGCCGGACGGCCCTACGCTGAACCTCTAATTCACTGCTCCGCGCCGCGTCTTCGAACTGCGGGGGAAGCGTCGTCTTCTCGCTTGCCTCTCTTGGGTTGAGTTCACAGTCCCACAACAGGTGCGACGCGGTGGCCCTCGCCTTCTTGCAAAGTCCACACGTGTCGTCCGCGTAAAGTCCTGGATATATGTGTTTAGCCAGTACCGGTGTTAATAGCGACCCTGTCTGTAATTGTCTAAAAATCACAGCTTCCTCACGTTTTAGCTCGGAATGAGGGGGAGGTACTACTCTCCTACCTAACCTATACCATTTCACTATCTCGTTATACGTAGTCATGCGGTCCTTCGTACTAAACCACTCGCCACCACGTGAGACTGTCCCGTTTGCCGCCGCCCGGTTGGTGAGTCCTCGCGCTGCGACGTTGGCCGTCTCGTTGTGGTTGGGATTACCGTTCACCGTCACTTCACTGCCCATGTGGGCCGGGATCCACTTGATCACCACTGCACCATCACGATCACGTCCTGTCGTTGTGGCCGCTCGCAAAATGCGAGCCGCCGCACCACACACCCTACCCTTTGCGAAACTAAGCACTGCAGTCCTGGAATCACTGATCACCGTGTCGCAGCCTGGGTCGGCCACAGCTAGAGCTATGGCCACTTCTTCCGCCTGATGCGAGTTGCGAACTCGGGTGCTGGCTGCAGCTCTGGTCGCTCCATTCGATGCGCTCACCACCACCGCCGTGTAGGCGTCTCCTCGGTCCTGGTATTCCGCCGCATCTACGTACACGGCTCTCTCGTCCTGCGCGTATCTGTCCACAATGGCACTCGCCCGCGCCGCGCGTCTCCCCGTGTCGTGTATGGGGTTCATGTTTCGCGGTATCGGGTACACCTGGAGTCTGGTCATCATTTGGCTCGGTATTGGCACCGTGTCCCCCGATGCGACGCCGCTGGGATTGACGCCCAAGTCTTGTAAAATCTTCCTCCCAGTTCTCGTGCTAGAGAGCCGCTCGAGGTGCGCCGTTCTTTGAGCTTCTGCTATTTCTTCTAGGGTGTTGTGCACCCCCAACTCGAGAAGCCTCTGCGTGCTCACGTTGCCCGGTAGTCCGAGAGCTATCTTGTAAACCTTGCGAATGAGAGCGTCTATCTTGTTTCGTTCGGCAAGCGTCCATTTGTGAAAGGCAGCCACATATGCGATGTGGCTGATTGCAAAGGACTGTACGAGTCTGATCATGTTTTCTTCCTTCATACCGGCTTTGCGATTGGAGATTCGTCTTAGCAACTTGGTGGCAGACATGACCTTATTGTTGAGCTTGGTGATCGTCGCCCCGTTCACCCTGTTCCTCTCGAAGAGCATTCCCAACACCCTGATCCTGTCGACCTCCGGGATCTTGTGTCCCCCTCTGATTCGGATCGTGATATTTGGTCGTTCCACCACTTAAGCGATGATGCAATTAAGCACATCACGAAATACTTCAACAAGTGCTGGAGAGAAGGCACGTTGCCTAAGCAATGGAAAACGGCCAAGACGATCTTGATCCCTAAGCCAGGCAAGCCACCTAGCGTGGAGAACCTGCGGCCGATCTCGCTTACCTCGTGCGTGGGCAAGCTGCTCGAACACGTACTGCTTAGCAGGTGGCAGCAATACCTGGAAGACTCGGGCCTGTACCCAGACTCTATCATTGGCTTTCGGAACAAGTTGGGAACGCAGGATGCGATGATCCAGTTAAAACACGAAATCGTAGACGTACCGCTAAGTACCGGAGACAATAAGGCCATTCTAGGGCTAGATTTACAGAGTGCCTTCGACAAGGTAGAACACTCTGCCATTCTTGCCAGGTTACTAAATTGGACATGGGAGGCGGTCCTACAACTACATTAGAGACTTCTTAACGGAAAGAACCACTCGACTGTGTGCGGGCGACGTAGAACTAGACGAGAAAGAGCTAGGAAGTGTCGGTACCCCACAAGGGCCGGTAATCTCCCCCTGCTCTTTAACTTGGTCATGATAGGTTTGGCTCAGCGGCTACAGGAAGTTAGAGACGTCAGACATACCATTTACGCTGACGACATCACGCTGTGGGTCAGCAAGGGCAGTGATGGACAGATAGAGGAGCGGCTGCAAGAGGCCGTGATTGGCGATTGAGGATCACCTCGAGGGGTCGGGACTTGTGTGCTCTCCAGCGAAATCAGAGCTGTTACTTATCCTCCCCAAGAGGGTAGGAAGGCGGAGAAAAGACGCACCGATGTGTTAGAAGCTGGTCATTCTGATTTCGACCGGCTCGCGACCGGCTCCAGAGACTACGACGAGAGCGTCACGGGCAAACTCGCCGTCGCCCGCGACGATCGCGCACGTGCATCCAGGGCAGAAGATCAAAGGAGTCGGCCGAGTAGCGCGAAGGCCCATTCACACATAAATCGCAGCGCTATGTTGAGAGCAGGTCGCCTCTTTTTTGCATGGGGGTTGCGATGATGTCAGAATGCCAAGCTCTCGTGGGCTGATTGAAAAAAAAAAATAAAGGGTAGACTTCAAGGCATCTAGCATTGTAGTCTATCCACTATCCTCTCAATCAAAGCTAATCAGAGCTCGGCGTCGTTCAGACGTCACCGCAACGGCAGCAGACGACTTGCTCTCCGCATAAGTACAGCGCTGACTTTGCGCTAAACGCGTGCTGACGGTGGCGTTCGCCAGATTTCTATCGCACCGCCAAACTGTTGCTCGTGACAGACGATAAGTATAATTGAAGACACGTGAACAGCCCTGTTTCAGAGCTCCGCTGCATATTGGAGCCGGCCTTGAGAGTGTTCGATCGTACCGTGGCGAAGTGAGCTTAAGCGAGCATGGAACGCCTAGAATGAGAGAGCGTTCAACTAAATATGTTGATCACGTGGTTTATTGGCACCATGGCGTGACTAACTTGAGCAGTTTTGCCTGGTCGCCAGACGAACATTTTCAACATTCGTAAATTTATTATTTCAATTACTAGAGCTCCATAGGCGTGCGCAGAGGGGGGGCCAGCGGTGCTATGGCCCACCCCAGTGACTCTAGAAAGGTACAAATCAAGTAGGTGCAAATTAAGTAGTTGTTGTGTCACACAACAAAAAGAAAACCTTACTTAATTTGTTCCCCTCTGGAGTCATTAGCGGGGGCCATAGAATGCTCGCCCCCCGCTGTGCACGCCATTGTAGAGCTCTAAAAATCCCGAAACTTGGTGCATACACTAGGTAACCTATCAGCATTCCGTTTTAAAAACAATCTACCTGTTTAATTCTCGTGTCCTAACCTCTTTCACGGGACATTGACAGGGTATTTACGCTCGCCGAGGTTTTTATTAATGCGAAAGCATTAAAGGGGCGATGCAACAATTTTTGTACTTTGCGCAAGTACCGCTTAGAACGGATCCCTGACGATCATGACCTATGTAACACGCGTTCGTTTTTCACCCCACGCAATAGAAGTCCCAGAAACAAATTAAAGAAAAACGAGCAGCGTTCACCCCTCAACTCGCAGCCAAAACAAGCGGCCACGTGACCTGGAATGGATTATATGCCGCCAATGTTGATCATAGCCACGCGCTGGGGTTGGCAAAGCACAGGACACGCGCTGAGTTCCAGACATTGTTATGGCTCGGCTATTGTCGTCGTTGAAGCGATTGGACACGGGCCACTACCCGAATGCTTCTCGAGCTAGTAATTATCACGAGCCCAAATCGGGCGCCCACGCAATGCTCGGGTCCAATCTATGAACCGCATTCAAATATTCGTCACTTGGGGGTACTGCGATCCCCACGTTACGTCATCAAATTTTGCAAAAGAGAGATTGAATGAAAATGATAGCTTTTGTTCTTGAAATTACACCGCAACAAAGGAGTTTCTTGGCCAGTGGCGTTGCGTGCGAGTATCCTTGAGTCCCACTAGTGCCAGTAAGCTCGTGTAAAGTGAAAACATTCCAACTGAATATCGTTGCACAGCTCATCAGCTGTCCCACGGAGCAGAAGCCAGCGGTGTGTCTATACTTCGTTTCAGCTTGGGTCCAGACGCGGCCGATGCTACAAGCACGAGCGTGTGGCCCTGAACAGCGCCTCTACTGTACGAGCGCGCGTGCTTGGCAGGGACGCTGGAAGCCCGGAGCTCGCGCTTGTAGCATCGGCTGCGTCTGGACCCACGCTGAAATGAAGTATAGCCGTTGTCTGTAGCAGTAAAAAACGGCACCTAAATTATCATTGGCTGAGCGAGACGGCATTCCCTTGGCTGCGACGCGACATATCAGATGCTTTGTCACGGAAGGCCGGCGGGGCCGCTCAAGGTCAAAGCAGACGCGCCTCAGAACTAAAACACAAAGAAAAGCACAGCAACGCTGATGCAACGTCACGGAAACCGTGGAGCCGGTGGGGTTCGCCGCGCCTGCGCAGTGGGGGAGCGTGACGTTTTTATGGTTCCAATAATGCAGTTTAGGGTTAGTGTTTAAAACTGAAACCGATAGCAGGTGTTACCATTATTTAATATTGTGATATTTTTCCAGTGGTTTACTCGCGCCTTACCACACATACACAGTACTTTGATGCGGTGAGTAAGCGCCTTTCATCTCCCCCCTTTTTTTTTGTCTAAATAAAATTATTCAATGTTATTAGTTTGCCCTTCGTTGATTTTCATGTTTATAAAATATGCACCTGCCTGAAGTGGATTTTACAAAGCACAAAGGAAAAATATATAAAAATTTCCTTTTTTTGAGCGCCCTCTTCTGGACAGAGTGTCAGTAGCCGCGTTTACATGAATGCGACCTAGTCGCATCGAATCCAGTTGTCGCATTCAATGCGGTCATGTAAACGGCATAATGCGCAAAGAAAGCGCATCGCATTTAAGTCGCTAGACAGAGGTGGATCGAGCTGGCTAGTGCGCATTCATTCAGCCCATGTAAACGGAGGTCGCATCGCATTTTGGAACGGGGAGGATTATGGGAAGGCGCTTGCTGCGGGAGCGAGTGAACAGCTGAGAACATGGCGGCGGCCGACCTCGTCGGCGGCGCGGAGAGCGGTCCCGTATGGTCGCCCGCAATTTTTTCCCGAGAACAAACACGAGCTTTTATTGCCATCATAAGTAAGCGGAATATAGCGGAGCTGCTCGGTGAGGGCAGCCCCCGCCCAAGCCTCGCGAAGTACGCCTTGCGCGCCCGAAGGGGTCCCAAAGGCTTCGGCGCAAGCACGAACGACACCGAGAGCTCGGGACCGAGAGCTCTGAGCACTGTAGAGCACTGCATGGTAGCGCAGAACGAGCAGCTCCTACCTCGGTGCCGTTCCTGGTTGCGCAGGAGCCTTTCGGACTCGGGGTTCGGTTGGTCCGGTCGCGATCGGAGAGGTCTGGCACGGCGAAGCGCGGAGGCGTCCTCAAAGCGTGCGCACACACGTCGCCTCTGATCCAGAGTGACCCGGCGGCCCGGCCTGGAGCCCTAAACGCTTGGGTTTTGATGTTTCTTCCGTCTCGTAACTTCTTCCACAGCACCGAAGACAGCGGGCACGATCTTCGCGTTCACGTAATGAACGCGTCGAAAGGCCTCCACGTGCGATGCACCGGAAAACGTGGTGCGGCTAATGCCGGAACTGCATAACTTCCGAGCTTTGACACGGCGTGGCGCCACCTTCGTGTAGGGCTTGGTCAGCTTGGTGCGCATTCATGTAAACGTTGCCGCGTCGGCTTCGTTCGAAGAACGAGTGGAGTCGATGCGCTGAAGTCGCTTTCATGTAAACGAGGCTAGTGTCACAGACTGCCAAGACGATCTCATAATTGCCAGCATCTTTCTAGCAACGCGAGGTGTCTCTGGAAGGATGATCGCTTATTTATTTTATAAATACGATAAAACAAAATACGATAAAATGATTTTCACCGTATTCTGACACGAAGAGTTCTTTGTACAAAGGTAAGCAGATGCTTTTTTTTAATTTTTATTCATGCTTGATTTTATGATGTAAAATTAATGCGCGGACTGAGGGTCGGATGCGGTTCCGAATTTCGCGGATGCGATTCGGATGCGGCTACAACGTCTGCAGATGCGGATCGGATGCGGATACAATTATTTCAGAACATTGCGGATGCGGTTCGGGTGCGGGTACGAAGTTTGGGGATGCGCATGGGATGCGGATGATCAAACGTATCTCCGCAGGGCTCTAATGAAATGACTGTTGTGATTACTTTTTTCAATGATGTAATCAAATGATTACAAGATTTCTCCAAAAAGTGATCACTTACAAGTAATTTGATTGCTTGTAATTAGTACTTGTAATGATTGCTGGTAATGGGGAGAAGGTAATGTTTTAGGATAAAAAAAACACCAAAAAAGCAGTGAATTTTAGTTGCGAAGTAGCTGTCTCTCAGCGGCTCACTTGAGATTTTTAGGCTGCATTACGTGGATGCGATCGTAGCGGATCAAATCGAGATTTGACTATTTTCATTGGTAGCAGATAAGTAGAAGTGGAAGAAGTAAAAAGAAAGGCTGCGTGCAATTGGTCTCTGCTCGATTCGATACGCTACGATCACATTCATGTATACGTAGCCTTACACGAATCTTAATGTTCTTAGTTGCTTTTCGTAAACATCGCCGTTTTAGCCGCGACATATTTAGCTTTGATTTCTTTATGCGACTGTTTTGGGCCCACGAGATGGGAGACAGTTCGGTTACGACCAATCAGGACAGGGACGGCGCTAATTCTGGCGAAGAAAGCATCCTTCGGACTGAAGGACCACGAGGACCCAACGTGCAAGACATGCACAGAGGGAACCATGGCAACGACCAAACACGTGCTCTGGGAATGCAAAGGCCTGGAAGACTTTAGAGTAGAGGCATGGGACTCGCTACCCAGCGAGAAAAAGCCCACGAAGCTTCCAGACTGGACCCACCCCAAGGGACAGCTGCAGCAAAGAAACAAAATCCTCGACTCCCTGATCAGCTACATCAGGGACTCTGGGGTCCATCACTTTATCGAGGTCTATCGATAGTCATTTACCCTTTCCTATCAATCCCAACAATCCTTTTCCCTCTCGCCTCAGGGACACCAACCCACAGACGAGTAACCTTTCATTAAATAAATGCATGTTCTCTCTCTCTGTTTTGGGCCCATTCCTGACGTGACAAAGATATTTAAAATAACACCGCGCCGCTAACATGCTTGCACTTTTCAATAGAACAAGAGAGCAAGAACAATGTCGTTGCCGCGTCGCTTAATTCTCTCAAAACTAAACTTGATCAACATATCTAAAAAAATGAAAGAAGCTTACAACTCTTTGTAACGCCGAATTAGATCGAAGCTCTTGAGCATGAGGAGGGTAGGGGACGGAGAGGAGGGTATGCCCCCTCTGCTCCTCCTCACTCCTCCACCTCCCCCTTTCCTCTGCTCCTCCTCACTCCTCCACCCTCCCCATCCTACTCCCCTCCCTCCCTCCCCCACGTGACGTGACCCTAGTGAGCTTCACGCGTGAAGGTCTCGTGAAGGTCGTGACCTTCACGAGTGACTTTCGTGACCGCCGTGACGCCACTCGTGGCCCTCGTGACGTCATAATGTGAAACGTCCCATGATGCAACGTGCGGGTTACGAGTGACCCGCGTGTTGCATACTGGGACGTTTCCGATAATGCAACGCGCGGGACCCTCGTAACCTCACACGTAACGTCACGAGTGACGTCATTATGGGACGTTTCCCATAATGCAACGCGCGGTTACGCCGACGGCGACGGCGACGCCGCTCAAGCCGAAAACAGACGCTTTAAAACTGCGCTCTAAAAAAAATTAATTTTTTTACAACAGTTTTAGTTTGCCCGCGTCTGCAAGAGGTTACAAGTGTGGCTAGCAATTTGGAGAAGCGTCACCATTCGTTAAACGAAGTGTCTAGCGTTACGTCCGACGTAACCCAAGTTACGTCGGAATCTCCGCTTTCCCTAGGTTCACAGGGGAGAGAGAGAAGGGCGGGGGGGGGGGGGGGGGGGGGAGGTATACGCGTTTCAGTGCTCCGTCCGGACGTAATGCTAGCCACAGCGTTCATTAAAAGCAGTTTGGAGAAGCATCACCATTATAAGACCATTATTGTGCAACAATTGTATTTCTTTCACTGCTAGAAACTTGAAATCATACTTTTATATTTGGAAGTTGCTCCTGTTAAGCAAATGTTCGTGCAGCCCAGGGGCGCCCTAAAGAGCTTGTGCTGGTAGCGTAGTAGTGGGATTGTCGTGCAGGTAAGTAGACGAAACAATACTACTCAGTTTTCAAACAAAACGAGAACAGAGAAAATAGGTGAGCACGCTATAGGAGCAGAGCTTCATTTCGAGTGTAAATGAACCAACGACATGAAACCATTATTTATGACAGATAATAATACAAATAATACTTTATTCGAACTTTGGGAAGGGGGGGGGGGCGATTGATTCAGGCGTTACGATCACATTAATGTAAACGTAGCCTTAGAAAGAGTCCTCGTGTTCTTAGTTGCCTTCGTAAACTCGTCGTTTTAGCGGCGACATATTTAGCTTTGATTTCTTTATGCGACTGTCTTGGGCCCATTCCAACCATTTGATGCTTGGGGACTGCGTCCCAGCGAGTAACGGACGGGTCGCGAGCGCCCATCCGTTACTTCTCCGTGGGTTGGGAGTTCCACAACCGACGTTGGCGATGACTGTCACTGTAGTGCCATCTCTCGATAGGCGCAGCGAGCAGACGACGCATTCTTTCATCTGCTTGCTGCGCTTATCGGGAGATGGCGCCACAAGTCGCACAGCTACCGTAGCAATAACTGAGGTATAATAAGAACGAGATTCAAATTCGTCCAAGTGAGCATTCATTGGAGATATAAATGCTCACTTTGATGAATTCGATGGCG
Organism: Ixodes ricinus; assembly: GCA_037355805.1. Classification (NCBI taxonomy): domain Eukaryota; kingdom Metazoa; phylum Arthropoda; class Arachnida; order Ixodida; family Ixodidae; genus Ixodes; species Ixodes ricinus. The sequence continues at coordinate 72,617 of JAZHYW010033772.1, read as the reverse complement.
ACAGAAAGAATGTTCTAGAAGTTACGCGAGGCCTTAGATCTGGTTCTGGTAAATGCACAAATGAAATGTAAGGGAAAAGTGGCATGGGAGAGGAACAACTCTCAATCGACAATAGACTACTGTATAACATTCCACGAATTGTACAACAGAATGGGTTGCATAGTCAAGTCGAGATACAAAAACTTTTTTTTAGGGAGAATTGATTGAGCACAGGGCAATGACAGTGTTCTTGCTGTCGTGTTCTATTGAAAAATGCAAACATGTTAGCGGCGCGGTGTTATTTTACGTCTCTTTGTCCCATCAGGAACGAGAAGATACGAGATATATGAATTCGAGATACAAAAAGTTCCGAATGGCACTTTTTATAGCACTTTTGTATCTCGACTTCGACCGAATACGTCGGTTGCCGATATCCAGGCGCTTGTTGAGCCGGTCCAGACGGGAAGTCAATTGTCTGCTCCAAAATGGTAACTGGATTTCCCTCATATTCTTCCTTTCATTTGTCTTGTGGCCAGGCCGTGTTTGACGTCATTAACAAACCGGAAGTTTGGCAGTATTTTCCATCAGTTCTTTGGCCAGCTTGACCATGCTCGCACATATGCCCTCGAAATGACATGAGATGTAAATGGCGGTTGAGCTTAGCATTTTTATCAAAATATTCGACGACTGCGCACAAAGGCACGAGCTTACGTCCAATCTTATTACTATCGAATTTGACACTATTTGTTTATCGGAAACGTGGCTCTGCGATGGCATTCCGAATTTGAATTACTTTTCACCTAACTACAATGTCTACCGCCGCAACAGGGACTATATTTGCACGGGGCAAAAACTGGCAACAGAAAGAATAAAACAAACTCGGGACGAGGGACGACAAACATTCCTTTCAAATGAAAGAAATGTTCGTCGTCCCTCGTCCCGAGTTTGTTTTATTCCTTCTGTAACCAGTCAATATTACCAACACGCTCTTCAGTTAATGAGACAAAAACTAGATGGTGGCGTATTAATTTCGCTTCACTCTTCGCTTGAGTCACATCGAAGGTTCGACCTAGAATGGGATTCAGAATGCTTATGGGTAGAAATTAAGACAGCCGATGGCTTTAATCACCATATTGGAAACTACAATTTTCCACCGCTATGCAATCATTCAGTTTTTACTAAACATCTTGAAACTTTGGAAAAACAAGTAAGTTGCGATAAGTACCAAGTTCAAATATACGGGGATTTCAACCTTCCTGGAATAGATTAGTCATTGGACGTTGTAAACGGTGGTGATTTAATCACGTCAAATAAGGCAGTTGGGTTGCTATTTATTTTATACATTTTGTGGGCTGATTCAACTTAACTGTTTCGAAAACTCCGCGAGTAATATTCTGAACCTATAGTGTTATCAAATATTCCAATCGGATCAATTAGTACTGTTTCGATCCCTCTAGTAAAGATGGACGGATATCATCCTCCCCTCAAAGTTCAAATATGCATGGCTTCCAAGAAAGTTGCACGTATCGGACAGGCCCTCTGCTTACTGTTACCCCGGAGGAGAATATTTGGGAATGAATGGATACCTTCATAATTATAACTGGAGCGATGTTCTTGCATTAGATGACACCAACCTCGCAAGAAAACGTTTACTTCAGTTATGCAAGACGCGATAAGCATGTTTGTTCCAAAACCGTATTTCTCAACTTTCCATTTACCCGGACTAGACTCCAATAATTTAAAAATGTACATCCAGAAAAAATGCAATTTTCATAGACAAAAAAAAAGAAGAAAAAACTCAGGCTCTAGCTTCTGGTAACCTAAATTCAACCCTTATCGTGCTCTCAAAAAAAAAAAATTCTATTCGGGCGATGTACAATTACATTTTGATGAAGTCAAGCTCAGTCTGAGCCGCCTCCCCAAATTTTTGTGGAAGTTTACGAAGCAGCATACTCGTAACAATCCACAAGAAATTTCACTGAGGGATTGTTTTAATGGAAACACTAAGTATTTTTCGTCCACACCAGAGGTGTTAGGCTGTTTTGCGGACTATTTTAGTCAATGCTACACAAATGGTCAACCAAATTCAGCCTAATGATATAGAAGTAACTTCCAGGATATCTTATCGGGCTCTAGAGTTGACACGGATGCGAGCTTTATAATCGGGTGACTTGTTTGCACCGATTTTGAAACAGATTTTCAACCTGCCACTTCGCTCTGGTGTGTTTCCATCGTTATGGAAGAAAACAATTGTCGTGCCAATATTGAAGGGTGGAGATTCATCGGTTGTCAGTAATTATCCGCCTGTTTCTTTACTGTGCGGTTTTTCCAAGGTGTCTGAGAAAGTTATTCATAAACGTATACCTTATTACATTCATAAAAAATGAACGGCTTCACAGCATGTGTTTATTACGGGATGGCCAGTTGAAACCAACTTGTGCTCCTTTTTACACTTCGCTGCACTAATTTTTACGAGCAGGGGACAGGTAGATGTTTTTTTTTTCATTTTTATTTTGATATGTTTAAAGCACTCGAAAAAGTTGATCATGAGCTATTGCTCCACAAATTATCGCCTATACGGTTTTTGTTGTTAACTACTTCTCTGGTTTAAAAGCTATTTGTCATGTCGTACGAATCATGTTCGAATTTCTAGTGCTCATTCTGAACTATTTTGCTCAATTTCAAGTGTCCCCAGGGGTCTATTCTTGGGCCCCTTCTGTTTCTGGCATTTGTCAACGATATAGCCTCACGTGTCAGAAAAGCTGAGCTCTTACTGTTTGCGGACGATATTAAGATTTTTATGCGCGTTGCTACTCCTCTTCATTGCAATGCTTTTCAGCAGGACGTCAATAACATACTGCAGTGGCCTTTGGCGAATAATTTGCTCTTAAATTCTACCAAAACTAAGGTTATTTCATTGAGCAGACGACACGCTGTTATGCATTTTACTTACTCTTTGGGAGGAACTCCAATCGAATGCGTGACTCTAACGGAAGATCTCGGTGTGTGCCTTGATAGCGCGTTGTCATTCAATGCTCATGTTTATTTTATCGTTGGCCATGCGATGAAAACTCTTGGTATTATATCTCGTATAACTCAAAAGTTCAGACACCTTGCTCGTATGACTCGTTTATTTTGTGCTTAAGTTCGTTCACGGCTTCAATTTGCCTCAGTAGTTTGGAATGCTCTGACACGTACAGTCTTTTAGCACTGAATCGGTGCAAAAAAGAATGAAACACATTGTATGTCTATTTTATAGACGCTCGTTAAAAGAAGCAATTGCCGCCAGAAATACATACACGCATACATACATGCATACATACATACATATATACATACATACATACATGCATACATACATACATGCATACATGCATGCATACATGCATACATACATACATACATACATACATACATACATACATACATACATACATACATGCATGCATACATACATACATACATACATACATACATACATACATACATACATACATACATGCATACATACATACATACATACATACATACATACATACATACATACATACATACATACATACATACATACATACATACATACATACATACATACATACATACATACATACATGCATACATGCATGCATACATACATACATACATACATACATACATACATACATACATACATACATACATACATACATACATACATACATACATACATACATACATACATACATACATACATACATACATACATACATACATACATACATACATACATACATACATACATACATACATGCATGCATGCATGACATACATACATACATACATACATACATACATACATACATACATACATACATACATACATACATACATACATACATACATACATACATACATACATACATACATACATATGACAGACACTTTCAGCATCGCTTTTATTATGATTGTGTATCTCTTCTTTATAGTGTTCTGCTTAGGTCTTTGTCAAATAGAAGATTCGAACGTGACTTGATTTCTTTGCACAGAATGATAAATGGTTGGATTGATGCTAACCTACTTCTGAATTCTGTCGATTTTCATGTTCCTCGTCGCGTTACCAGAGAGTTTACTCTATTTTACGTTCAGTTCACATTTAAATTCTCACCACTGTCCCGTATGCAAATTTCATTTAGTAGAATCGCATCCTCTAGCTAGGACATTTACACGGATCCCTCAGTTTTTTGCCAGCACTTGGAGAGTCTAGTTCAAAGTTGAAACTGCACCACATTTGTGTGAAAGTGTGCCCCCTATTTGTAGTCCTGTTAATTTTTACATTTGATGATGTGCGTGTGTTGTGTTTCTTCTTTCTATCTTCTTTTGTGCGCCAATGTGAAAACCCGCGTGGTTGTTTCTGGGCACATAAAAAATTATATTATATTATAATATATTATGTGATTTTATATCAAATTATATTATATTATGATAGAAATAGACGAAGAGGAATGAAAAGATTAGGGAGTGACCATAAACAACTTAAGGTTATTTTTGGTAGGACACAGCAAGAACCCGAAAGACAGGATCAAGGAGATAAGAAAGATTTTAGTGACACACAGCTGACGGAAATATCAAAACGAAATGAGGACACAGTAGCCACACAAGTAGAGAAGAAATGGCGGTTCAACGAATTAGAAGAAATATTCAGAAAGGAGTTGGAGCGAAACCAAGTCAGATCTAAGACTTCGGCGCGCCAAGGAAGCTTCGATCACGCCGCAATACCGGCGAGACTTGCGTTGAACGACTTGCGCCTTTTTCCTCTGGTGCTGCTCTTTGGTAAACATTTACACGTGTTCTCACAGGCATCTGCGATCGTTTAAACAAGGTTTTAAAAGAACTTCTTCGGTGAGTGACGGTAAGTGAGCAGAAAACGTGTCTTTAGCACGCAGTCGCCCAGCCTCTGCAACGCTTCAAAATGTCTATTTTGGTACATGCAAGGCGGCCGTCTGGTGGCCGCATCTAAAGTAACTTTAGCCGCATCTTGCGCTGCAGCGACCAAGCAGCGATGCGCAATCCAGCAGATTGCCATGGAGATCAGTTTACTGCGTTTAGAGCACGGTGGAAGAAATACATTTAGGTGGTGACTCTGGCCGCTCTTTCCGCGTGGAGCGAGCGACCAGATCGTGTTCGGAGCTAGCATCGAACCAGGAGTATACTCTGTTTCACCTTATGTACCGCAGGAAAGGCTACAAGCGCGAGCTCCTTGCTCTGGGGCACATCTTGGCGGCACAAGCTCTCGTGACTTAAGAACGGCTGCCAATGCTATGAGCTCGCGCTTCTAGCTTTCGCCGCGGTACAGCATAACGTGAAACGAAGTATAGTTAGTTCCGCGCCGCCGCGGAGGGCGCTGAGGTGTGAGCACCGTTAAAGCCCCTCTAGCACCGTGGGTATGAGGTCTCTCCTCGGCGGCCACGGTTTCGGGGACGTAGCTTGCTCGCCTTTTTCGCGGTGTGGTGATGGTGTGCGGCCAGTGGCTGGCCTCATGTTTTGCTTTGGTGCTGCGTGGATCAAAGGTGCCACCATTGTCCAAGTTATGCTATAAGCATAACTTGCTTATAGCAAGTTATGCTATAAGGATAGGAAAGACGTGCTTCGTTCCCAACTGCGATTCGGGGTACCGGAACTGTGCAGAGCGAGTGTCCTTGTTGAAAGCTCCATCGAGTGACGCTCGCCTGGAGCAGTGGCGTCGTGCAATCCCTAGGCCGATCGCAAGTTACTACCTAGTCTCCTCATCTCGTTGATCAAGTGAAGACTAAGCTTCACAGTCTAATTTCTGTCGAAGACTGGGAATGCAAAGATGTCTGGACAGAAAAGGCTGAAGAAACCAAGGCTGTGGACTGCATACAATATTATGTAACTGGGATTTCGAGTGTGAAAATGAAAAAAGCTACACGCTGCCCTGCATGATTTCCACTTTCAGCATCGACAAAAACACTTCTGCTGAAGCAGCACTGACAAACGTGAAGAACATAGGAGGCCTTATACACCCCAACAAGAACCTTTTCCAGCTACTGAAGAAATCGGAACAATTCTCCGTGGAAAATAAAAGCCACCAGACTGTCTACTGGGACACAATCGACAGTGTTCTTGACACATGCACAATAACGTTTCCATGCGCTGAACACGAAGAAGAAACAATTGCCCAGTTGCTCCACCACTTCAGCATGCGAATGCGACAACACTGGCAGCATATTACCATGAGTATGAACAAACAAGCTCAAGAAAATTTTAAAAAATCAGCAAAGCAGCGCTCGTCTTAGTTTAAGAGCATGGGCGAGAAACACATGATGTATAGGAGATGGCGTTTTTTGGTAGTATGCAGTGAATTCAGCTTTTGTGTACATTTTAAAGCAGAAATATTTGTCAGGTATTTTTTTACAGATGAAAAGTGATTTATGTCCTATAACCGCTACTATTGTTTGACTTTCAGTCACTGTGTCCTCATGTCAGTCAATATGTCATCATACTGTGTCATCAATTTCAGTCACTGTGTCATCATAAATATTTTTTTTCTGCTCACAAGGTTTGTATGTTGCACAGTACAAGTTGATATTGTATGTATAAACAATTTGTAATGCTATAACCTTTATGCGCATGTAATCAATTATTTTGGCCCGACTATGTAAAGTTATTAGAATTTATTTATTTTTTCAATAAGAAGGCAGGAGCCGGGTGGAAAATATCACCCGACCTCCTATAAAGCCACGCAATGTGTGTAAACAGTTTACAGAACTTTTACCAAACATGCTGTTTGACAAAACATGTGAGCACGATCCAGCTGTTTACTCTAAAGTACTCTAAATTATTGAAAGCCCAGTAGATTATGCCGGGAAGTTTTATATTTATACGAGTTTTTTTGTCACGCTAAGTCATCATCGGAATGTTCTCGTTTAACAAAAAACAGGAACCACACGGGGGAAAAGTCAATCAGTGCCAGTGCGCCAACATAAATCCATCATTTCACTACACAGTACACTGGGACCGAGTAAAAAATACATAATTTCCTTCACAAGCCCTTTATACAAGCCTTCACAAGCCCCTCTAAACATTGGCGCCATCTATCCCCGTGCGCGTGAAGCGCGCTCGCGCGTCGAACATAATGTGGTCGCCGCGTGAGACAGAGAGTTATCACCTAAATGTATTTCTTCCACCGTGGTTTAGAGTATCGGCTCTGTTTCCCGATATTGTTGCAGGCGCGTCGTCTTCGTGCTTAAAATTATCTGGAGGTGCAACAAAAATGACACCATCTTCCCAAGGGGAACCATGGGGTGATGCGGAGCATCGTGTTATGCGGACATCGTGTTGTTTCCGAGGAAAGAGTCAGTTGCGTGCTGACGTCGAGAGATGGCGCCACCGACTGCCCTAGCGTTACTCCCTTCGTCGCGGCTCGCGGCAAAGAACCTTGGAACGCTCGCCGTTTATTTTATTTTTTTTCACACTTGAAGGAGAGGAGACTAGAGGAGGAGAGTTGCGCGTGCGCGCGCGGTGTGAGGAGAAGCGAACGCACGCGCAGTGCACGCAGCTGGTAGAGAGAGCGAGCGGAGAGAGTAACGCGCAGCTGTTGGAGAGAGGGAAGGAGGAGAGTTGCGCGTGCGTAGTGCGAGTGCGGACTACGACGCCAAGGCCGCGGGACATAGGCCCGAGCAAGAGATGCTCCGCATCTAAAAAAGAAGAAAAAAGGGGTGGGTGGGGGAGGGGAGGGGGTGGAAACATACTGTCTTGTAAAGGCTCCTCTGCTCCGCATCTTCAGCACAGACCAGACAGCGTGATCCCGGAAACTACTTCGTTTGCAAAATCACTCCTGCCAGGAAGCGCGTTTTCGTGGTGCCAGAAGCTCGTGCCGTTCATCATGAGACGGCACCAAGCAAGAATAATTTTTGATCTCTAATACATTACTTGCACTGAGCGGGAACCTTTTTCAGCGTGCATTTTGCACGGTCGAATTTCATTTTCTTAGCAAGAACAAATCGTAATGACCCCAAGCATATAGTGCGATGACGTCATGTGCAAACCACGTTAGACTGTACAGCTTTCCGGTGAAAAGCGATGTTCTCAACACTAGAAAAAGTGGATGTCCAAATTGTAAAGTACTGCAGTATATATAGTAGTCTCGCGATGATATGCGGCAGCCTAATAACATGTTAGAGCGCGCATGACTGATAAAACATATAGTTGTAATGTCATGCCCCAAAACAAGTGCACGTAAAACCGAATATTACATTAGCCTCCCGAGACAGCATTCTGCGAAATTTCAAGCTGGTGCAATCAGATCTCCAAATGAAATTTATATTAGAAATATATTGTCTGTCCTTCGCACTATTTATGTGTAATTATGAATATCATTGCATGCATATCTATGTATTTTTTTGCAGTATCGCTGGGTATAAAATTATTTAGAATAGCGTTTAATTTTTGTCTTTCGGCACATTTCGTGTATATGCCTTCAGATATTTTATGTAAGCACACAGTACTTTTGGCCATACCCCGCGACCCGGTGTTTCACAATGCCAAACATCGAACAAAGAAGCAGGTTTCCGCAGACTCAACAGCTGGCGTATTTTTGAATATCGACCTCCCGTGTCGATCTCTAGCGGTTACGTGAACTTCATACAGTCAAATTTATTGATGATAATAAAAGCACATTTAATTACTGCTTGAAGATTTGACAGCATAAATAAAGAGCCGATCATTTTAAAGATATTCGAGCTTTTTTTTTGGCCACAAACTAGTGGCGCCATCTATTGGGTAGCACCTGCACACTTCCGGTCCACCTATATTTCTTAATTTTTTTTAGTCTAGTTGAGAACCGGAAGTGGTTGGGGCCTATTTGCACATTGACGCCTCCACGTTTCAACTCACGCGAGAAAGAGCGAATACATCATAATAAATGCACCTCCAAATTATCTGAAATATTCTCTGCAAATATTTTCCAGCATTTTTATCTTCGATGACCACATGTATAAGTAATTTGAAAAAAAAAATTAAAACGATCTTTTTAAAGTTTTGAAGATGATTTAAATAATTATATGTTCCTGACACGTATTTAACTTCTCAAACATACAGAAGTCTGTTGTTGCCTCTTTTATCTGATGAACAGCAGTTGTACGTGTCTGTGGACTGGACAAAAACAAAGTACAGAGTGGGGCGTGGCGGAACTATGATAATTACGCACGCAGGCAGTTAGAAAGTGATCAATTAAGTAGCTGCAATGTCGAGTAGAGTACGAAACACTACTTCGTTTCATTTAACAAAAAATCACCAATCAACAAGGATGATGCTTATTTGCATATTGAATTGACCGGCATCTTGTCAAGGTCAAACTTCAAACGCCAATCTACGTCGAAAATGTTCACTTGCGTACGCTATATTTTAGGTCAGAAACTATCTGAGTACGAAAATGCGTATAGATTAGAAGTAAACAATTTTGATTACTCTTTTCTGCATGATTATTCGCCTGCATCACGGTGCCAAGTGTAAACAATGTTGACCAGGAAAACAAGCGTTGTGATTGCCGCTAAGTGTTTCTATAAAAGGTACACTGAAAGGGCTTGTCCTTAAACTTTAATGGCATTTTGAAAATATTATTGCTTTTAGCTCAGTTGCGTCGTCATGATATATATTGGGAAACGTATTTAGTAAAGTAGATTCACGATATATATGGCGAGAACGTGCCCAGTTCGTGATTTTATGCATTGTAATTAATTCCTAAGTTCAACAGCAGAACTTCGATTCGACGTTCAATGCTGCGACGCAAGGTTGTACCAATTACGGGTATTTGAGGTGACCTAACAGACCGACTGAAAACCTTTCGATACAGGCAAAAATGACCGCATCTCCACGTGGTGAATGATGTTGATTGGGGCAAAGCTCTGGTGGTGCTGATGATACTGATTTTATTGTTCATAGGTAGTGTTGAGTTCCGGGTTGCGTTTCCACTTCATTATTACTGCTTTATGGTCGGTGAAATGCAGAGCCAGTGTTTTGTATTTTGGAGGTGGCCGATGTTAGCAGTGAGGTGGTGGTTCAAGAGGTGCTATCGTGTACAGCGCAGGGCTGCGTGGATGGCCTTGAATGCTGGTGGCGATGTCTGCGCTTATCAAAGTCGGGAAAGGAGCGGCAGCCTCTGCAAGTTGGCGTTGTCGTGACCGAGGAGTGAGCGTCGGGTTCATCCGCGAAGGGGACCCGGTAGCGTAGGGGCCCGCGTCCTCTGCTGGGCCACCGCAGGCCGAGTAAGGACACCGGTGACTGTTTTGACTTGTTTATTCCGAATCCAGGCCAACTGTTCCAAACGCGAAGCTAGCACGAGCTGGGCAGGCGCCACTGCGAATGGGGCACGCGCTTCCCTCGTCTAGAATTCATTGCCCGTACTGACCACTAAACTGCAGCGATACAATACAGTGGTTCTTCTAGCGGATCTAGCTTGGATCCGCTAGAGCCTAGGATCGCATCTCACCGACTTAAGTCACACGGTTCATGTCAGAAAGAGAATGTGGTATGGAACGTGGTTATATACGCATTGACATTTGACCGCAGCGCCTCTCGTCATAAACGTTGAGCCAATGCATTGCAAAGTTTACACGCGATTATATACGCATTTGACCGCAGCATCCCTCGTAAGACGTTGAGCGACTACATGCAACGTTTCATCCATGACATCCCCAGCTCTTCAGTTACTACCACATCTCAGAGCTCCTACTCGTCCCGCAGCGTGGCCGAGTAGTTCAGGCGATGGACTAGAAATCATTGGCGCTCCACGCACAGGTTCGAATCTGTCGACTGCACAAACATTTTTATTCTTGTTTTAAGAAAACTGATAGGATGGCATCGATGTAAGCACGGACGCGGACGGACGGACGGAGGACAAGGCTGTAGACCCAAGGATCTTCGCTCTGATATATCCGACTGAGGCAAACAAATAGACGTTGAATCATATAAACATGACGTTTTGGTGTTAATCTAGTTCTTCTTTTACTCATTCATCAAAAGTTAGATAACGCATTTTTTATTTTTGGTACCTAGAAAATAAATCTCCGGACTGCATGAATGATAAATGAGCCAGGCGAGGAGCATAGTCGAGTCGGCTTCTTGCCATCGAGATGGCGGTGACGTCAGAATTCGAACGCCGAGAAAAATATTGGCTGTTGATTGAAAGCGATGAGTGGGTCAGCAACCTCAATGCTAAATGCCCCCGTGTCCACCTACCTCACTTTCTTCAATCAACCAATAAGAGAAACATTGTAATTCTGACATCATTGCAATCGCCTATGCCGAAAACAGATGAACTTGCAGTTCCAGCATAGGTGACTCGTTTACACGCTTAAAATATAGCCTAATTACCAAAACAGCGCGAAAAATTACATTACAATGTAGCTGATCGATTACAAGTAATTCGAACCGGTTCGTAACCGTTATTTTATGCTCCTCAAGAACTGAACCGGAACCGAACTCGAAAGCCGTAATCCTGCTCCTCGAACCGAACCGAAAAAATTTGGTTCGGCACTCTGTAGTGTGAGTGTCACATGACCTTTGAAAGGGAGCAGTGAGCAGTGAAAGTGGAGCAGTCAGTTGATACGCTGAAGTGGCGATGATATAGCCCGTAGCGTCCGCTACAGTCCATCGTAATTGGAAAAGGGGTATAGTGATGTCTAGAGAAATTAATCGAACCCTTTTGTCAGTAGGCTACCTCACATTAAAGTACTACCTCGGGCAAGCAGCGCAGTGCAGCGCAATCAACCAAGTACAACACCGTCGGGGCCGAACATGCCACAAAGTTCAGTTTTTATAGCCAATATCAGTCACATCACTCACTAAGAAGAAGAAAAAAAAGACCTACAGATTTTTTTGTATAATGCTTAATGGTGTCGGGTGAGATAATACGAGCAAGTATATGCGAAACATGTTTAGACCAAAAAACGCAGCTGCAATGTCACAACTCAGACTGCGTTTTTTTGGTCTAAACTATATGTTTCGGCGTCATCATTCGCTGAGCTACCTCCGTAAGTTGCGGTGATTGGCTCTCCGAGTGTTGTGCGGGAAAGTAGACAGCACGGGCTTTTTTTAGAGTGTATAGGCCCAACCAAAATCTCCCGATTATTGCAAACTTTGTATCATACAAGGACACCGACAAAATTCTTAGCAAAGGCGAGACATTGGAAGGCGCTAACTTTGGCATTGCGACGAACTTTTCACCACGTGTCAGGGAAATTCGACGTAAGTTATGAATTGTTGGCAAGGCACGGCAACAAAACGGTCAGGACAAAGTGTCATTGGTGCACGATAAGTTAATCATAAACGGTGAAGCTTATGTTTCGGATGATGATATACAATATCGTAACAAAAATAAACAATGACGAGCTTTAACAGCGCAGAGTAGCATGACTTAGTGCACTGTCCTCCTTTTGAACTGTCAAAGTACCAGAAATAAAGTCGATGACTTCAATGGCTCACTGCAGGTTTTAAATCCAGATATCGTCTTTGCAACTGAGTCATGGTTGGACGATACGGTGAAAGACTGAAATATTTCCTACTGACTATCAGGTTTATAAAAAAGATAGATATTCTCGAAGTGTGTGGGTGTTTATTATGATTAAATAATCGCTGGACAGTGTTGCAATTGATATTCCATGTAATGATGCAAAGTCTGTGTGGTTTAGGTTGAGCACGCCTGAAAGAGGTAAAATGGCACTGGTCTCCTTTACAGCCTTCTCGGAGCAAATGCCCGAATTGTCAAGTCATTAGATTCTAACTTGGCCTCACTTCCTGATGTACCATATCAATTTGGCGGCGGGCTTAAATCTACTCAGCTTTATAAGAGATGGAACTATACCCCCCAGTGAAAATGCTTCAACGTTTTATGATGTGATCAGCAGATATGGTCTTGAGCAGTGGCGTAGCCAGGAAATTTTTATCAGGGGGTGTTTTTCTTTGCTCAGACCATTCAAAACGCAAAAAAAGAAGAGATAGGAAAAGAAATTGCACAAACACAATTTTAGTTACAATTTTCCTGTTTCTTGGAAGACAAAAATTCAACCTTTTTTGTCACATCTCATTCATTCAATCTTTAAAGAGGGAAACTTTAATGGTGAAGAACGAAAACACGCAATCATAAAAAATAATAATAGGCTTTGAACAAAAAGCCCAGACAGGCCCACAAAATATTCCGGTGTTTACACTTCTCTGCGGAACGCTCGGGCATCCAATGTCTAAACAACGACGGAAGAGTGCCAGAGAATAGTGACGTTTAGAATACGCTTAAACATAAAAACTGCAATGCGCACTGGGGCAATGAGCAAGTGAAGCTTCACGCTCATTGTTCCTGCGCGGATCACATTTTCCAGAAATGATCATGCTATGGCCATGATTTGGGTTCTTTCCGTTCTTAGATGTCGTTTTATGAGAAAGGGGCGAGAAAAGTACAAATTTCTATCATTTTGTGGGGTCTAAACTTTTAGTGGAAGCCGCCGTCAGTCGATAGAAAGAAGCGAGAGGACACTTTCCGGGCTGACTTGGATGTTTCGGTGAATGTCTAGAAGCGTAACCCCTAGCAAGCGCTCCTGGAAAGTTGAAGCTCTCAGGTATGACTTGAGTGTTTGGAGTCTCGAGAACGAACGTTCCGTTTCAGCGGTGCTAACGGGCACGGTGGCCAGGATTTTCAGCAGGCGGTTTACATTAGGTTACAAGGCCTCCTGGGAAAGGCAAGTTGCCTGTACCACTGAGACGAGCTAAGCGGTGCGGTCCTTCCACATCTGTGTCCAAACCAGAACTTCCCCAGGCAGTTCATTTAACGAAACGAATGCTCCGCACAGTCTGAATATTTGCTCGAAGTCGAGGCTTGCGACATAGAGACCGACGTCGTTGGCCACAACATCGCTCTCGCATAGGGAGGACGATGCTGCCAGACGTGAATGTACCGACTCTGTCGGAGACCTTGATGACGCGCTTGAAGTTGTAGGTCAATAATCATTCTTAGAAAAAGAGTCAAGAGACAGCTTGGTTACTGAACTCATTACCTTCACGACTCAAGTGCTGAACGGAAGATTATAAAAATCACACACTGCAGCGATTAAAGAAGTCAGCTAGGTACGCTTTGAAACCAATTGACAATGAGCATTCCAAATTTGCTTCCTCTGTGCACATGCTGCCACTTTTCTCTCGCGCTTCTTCTTTTATTTTTTTATTAGGAGGATTTGTTTTAACGTTTTGGTTGGTGTATTACTGAAAATAAGGGCGTGCAGGCTAGTAAACTCTAAGAAATGGGAAGACGGGACGAAAACAAGAAAAAGAAACCGCTATGGGGTTTGTTGTTTGTCGTCCTGTTTTAATTGTAGGGTTTGCTACCCTGACATTGTCGTCGAGTCCTTGAGGCTCAAAGGGTAGGGGGACTTTAATCAAGCCGCCTGCATTTTCCGAGGCGAGCCAGCGTCCTTCAAGGTCAGGATTTCGTGGCTTTTGTGACGTCGGGAACTGAGGCATTCGCACCTGCGAGCCTGAAAAGGAAGCTACGGAGATTCTTGAAAAAAAAAAAAGAGTTAAAAGTGAATTCTAGTGTATTTTTACCGCGTGAACCTGAACACTCAAACCATTAGCTTCGCAGGTATTGTTAAACACGAGAAAACGCGAAAGACAGTCGCTGTACGTGACGTCATCGACGGATCTTTTGGCTGCCCAAGGCTAGAGAGGCGGGGCTTCAGTCTTATTTTTCAAATTGCTCTTATGGCTCTCCGGCACGTCCCATTGAAACTTAATTGTTATATCTGTTATTCTAAAGGCCAAATAAACGCAATTCAAGTGTCTATTCTCAAGTGCAGAACTGTCCCATCTTCCCTTGAAGAAATGTTTCGGTTACACGGCCGAGTTTGGCGAGAGCTCTTCGGAGAGCCGGAGCCGGACTTGTGTTTTTCACGCAGTCCATGGACAGTGTTGTCATCTTCGTTTTGCTCCTCGCCGTAACGGGTGGTCGAACAGAAAGAGAAGCTCTTATGATTTTTATCGCCATGAAAAATAACGAAACACATAAACAAATACGCACACACACGCACACATGCACACACACACAAACTGACACCGGATAGGGGAAGGGGAAAGAGAGAAACGTTGAAATTTCGGAAGGGTGTTTGGAAACGTACTGCTCAAGACCAGTGGCTATGCCACTCGTCTTGAGCAGTAGGTTTCGTCCCTACGCGGAGAACTAATATTCTTGATTGAATACTATGTAATGATCCAAGCGTTGTTCGAGATGCGAGTGTTTTACTCCTCCTGCCTCCTGCCTCCTCCAGCCTCAATTAGTCGTCCTGCCTCTATTAGTTCCTCCTGCCTCAATTAGTCCTCCTGCCTCAATTAGCCCTCCTGCCTCAATTATTCAATTAGTTCCTCCTGCCTCAATTATTCCTCCTGACTCAATTAGTCCTCATGCCTCAATTATTCAATTAGTTCCTCCTGCCTCAATGGTGGCTTTGAAGTTAAAAAAAGTGCACATGTAGAAAAAGGCCAATTATAACGAAATTGTAAGGGGTCTTGAGAGTGAATTGGACACGTATATGGCTGAACCTTTGTCTAGGGATGCTGATTCATTGTGGATTAGATTTAGAAACATGATATCAGCACTTGTTGACAATCATATTCCTTTCAAACGTCTTCAAGACAAGCCAAAACCTTATAAACCTTGGATGAACAATAAAACAAAACAAAAATAAAACAAAAAGTAAAACACCGCTTCCGTATGTCTAAGAAATATAAAAAGAACCCATGCACCAATCTTGAGTATCGTTCAGAGAGGACTGGAAATAGTCTACAAAAATGTCAAAAGTAGCGCCAAGGATGAATATTTTTATGGATTAGAAAGGGCTATCAGTACAAATGCGAAAGCATTCTGGAGTTACCTACGAAAAACGCGTAAAGAGCCAACTGGCATTCCCAGCATTTCTGATTCTGGTACAGTAATAACTGATAGTGCTGCAAAAAGCTAACTGTTTCAATGACTACTTGAAGTCAATATGTTTGGACACGTGATGACTCTAGAAATCCGCCGCTGTTTACGGATAACTTGCAGAGCCTCATGCCTCCCTGTCGCAACAACGGGGGGGGGGGGGGACGGGGGGATAAAAAGTATTTATATGTCCTAGAGGTGGGAAAGGCATCTGGTCCTCGGTCGGATGAGATATCTTCCAACGTAAGAAAAGCTTGCTCATGTATAGTGCCTGAATATTTGTATATAATTTTTTCGCAAATATCTCAAAACTGGGCAATTGTCTAAACAATAAAAAAAGGTCGTACCAGTTCACAAAGGTGGATCAATATCAAATGTAAAAAAAAAACTACAGGCCTATTTCACTGAGTTGTATATCATGTAAGGTGTTGGAACATATTGTGTATGGTTATGTAATAAAACACTTGAAAGATAAAAACAAGTTTATTTCTCAAATCAACATGGTTTTGGCAAAGGCGCTTCTTTAGCACCCAATTAATTAAACTCTTTCACGATTTGGCCAGTGCAGCTAAAAACAAACTGCAAACCGACGCAATCTTTTATCGATTTTCGCAAAGCGTTTGATTTTGCTTTTCACTATTTGTTGTTACATAAAATGAGTGCTCCAAATATTGATAGTACTATACTCACATGGATAAAAGCACTAGCCTAGTGAGAGCAAGCAATGTGTCGTCTTGGGACGTAAGAAATTTAAATATCGGGTGTCCGTTAGTAGTCTGTTTTGGGGCCACTATTATTTTTAGTCTTCGTTAATGATATAGCATCTTGTGCCTCTTACTAATATCAGGTTATTTGCGGATGATTGTGTAATTTACATAACAATAAGTAATACCGCTGATGTGTCACTGTTGCAACAGGACTTGGATCCGATCAGTCTATGGTGCCAGAGTTGGCAACTAAGTTTAAACACAAGGAAGTGCGTTCGTGTCATATTTAGTAAAAAGAAAAGTAGTAATCGATTCATCTTACGTCATTGGAAGGGACCCGCTACAAAAAGTGTCTGAACTTAAATATCTAGATGTTATTCTTTTTGAGAACCTGTCTTTTAATTAACACTTAAATATGATTCTGACTAAAGCTGGTAGGGTTCTTAGTTTAGTCATCCAGAACTTACGCACAGCTCCCCGAATTCTAAAAGAAGCGGCACGTCGTGCATTGGTCAGAACTCATTTAGAATATGCAAGCGCCGTGTAGGACCCGCACCAGAAATACTTAATAGATAAGATCGAGGGCATACGAAATAGAGCAGTTAGGTTTATTCTAAAAAATGTAAAGCCCTTTCACCCCGTGAAGAGGGAAGTCCAGCGAAGCTGGCTCTGGTGGGATTTGCTATATTGGGGTTCAGCTATAGTGGTGATCTGCTATGTTGAATTGTTATTATAGCGCGGCTACACAAATCACGGCAAAGGCTTTAGTGCGCCGCACAGGTGGCCACCGAAGAGCGCGCGGCATTGCGCTATGTCAGGGGGGAGAGAGATGTTTCATTATGCGCGGCTACACCAATCACGGCGCAGGCTCTAATGCGCTACACAGGTGGCCGCCGAAGAGCGCGCGGCATTGTGCAATGTCAGAGGGGAGAGACGCCGCGCGTGGCGAGGAGTATACACGACTCAGGAAAGAGGCGGCGGCGGTGGAGAGAAGTATAAAGTGGGACATACATCGTTGCGTTTGAAAATTGTTGGTCCACGCTCGGTCTGTCGCCGGAGACGACCCGCCAGAACCTAGCCATAGACAGCTTTGCTGTAAAAAATACTCAAGGAAAGGAAGTGTCACACAAATGAAGGCTTCTATCAAAATGAAATCTCTTGATACAAAACGAATAAAAAGCTGACTGAAGCTTATTTATGCTATTTATAACAATCTAACCGGATTTAACAAATCTTTATATCTGAAAACGCCCCATATATCTGAAAACACGAAATCCGTAATCCGTAATTCCTATATCTGAAAACGCGAAAAGATACGTGAAATAAAATATCGGACAAACTACATGAAGTTATGTTTTTTCCCGAAAACCATATCCAAATGGAGCGACCTGCCTACAGATATGGTATCAGTTGATAGTGAATTTTTGTTTTTTAATTATAGATGAAATGTGAATATTTGATCTTTGAAGTGTGTTGTGCTGACGTGTTTCAACTTGTGATGACGCATGCTGACGTGTGGATGATTCTCATTAATTTCACTGAAGCATACTGTGCTGAAGTGTATTTACCTGTGCTCATGTACTGACATGTGACTGATGGCATTGATCCACTGTAAAACTCACTTCCCTGCTTCAATGCTTCGGCGCTTCGGAGTATTTTGTAAATAAATAAAATAAAATAAAAATAGAGTACAACCCCGCATGTAATTCAGGAAGTACAAAAACCGTGGCCTCCATGTTAGCTGTAACCTCCCTAAGAGATTCGCGAATTGACCGTATAACTAAAGAAGAGTTAAGTGAACGTAACTTTCTGAAAACAGTTTTAAAATTTTGATCACCGGATACGAAAGTTACTGGCCTAGAAAACTGTAGCCCATTCACGCCAACGTCGTTCGTTTTCCGAACACGGTTTAGGTATTAATAAGCTGAAAATTGTATGATTCACACCAACAAGATTAATATTTAACAACCACAATATACACCATTCGAACTCTTAAATTTGCATGCAACTGAGTTTTTGCCTCAAGAAAAAAAAAAGAGTAAACATTGCGAGATTTAAATTTATATACGAACTTTCTACCGGCAAGTAAACGATTGACTAGGTCTAATTGTAAACTTAATTAAGAACTCCCAATTAAGAATAGTTGCTATAAATATTTTTATCCCGAATCTTCAACGACTGGAACACTTTCCGCAAAATACTGTGCATCAATTGCATCACCCTAAAACGTTTCTCTGTAACTTAGAAACCACCATGTAAAAAGAAACCTTCACTGTGACAACAACTTGTTCAGTTCAAACAACCGTGCAACCCTAGCAGAACCTCAAATGGGATTAGTATTTAGTAGTATCGAGAATGAGGATAATAAAAATGGGGCGGAATGTATCAACCGCAACAGTCAGGGACACGTATGCATGGAAAACCTCGGGAAAGTGGGCAGTGTCTGATGAGATATGTCGCTTCATTAATATTCAATGTTTGTTATCGGATAACCATTTGAAACCATGAAATAATTTCCCCGTGAAAACGTCGAGTTGTGAAAGCCCATATGCCCCAACCCAACCGTCCCCTGACAACCCAACGCACTCCAACCGCATTTCTCCAACATCACCGCTTAACCTCCAGCGGTTTGCAGCTGACATTCCTCGCACCTGTGCTGTATAAAGCACCAGTGGGCGATTATCAAATCAACTAGCTGGTCGTGTTTGCTTGTCGTTTAAATACGCGCGCGATCATAAACCAAACTGCTATATGAAAAGTAGAGATTTCAGGCACATGGCAACACGTTTAGATGACTATTAAATGATTCATAACGAAACTTCAAAGCACTTGAAGAGCACTTTATTACCCAGCATTACAAGCCTGCTTCGAACTCATTTTTTTCGTATTTTTTCTTCATGTATTAATCTTGCTTTGAAATTCCTAAATAATATACCGCGTGCAAGTTTGTCTGCTCCTTCCGCACCTCGGGCGTTTGTTTCCCCCTACCTCAACCAATGACGGCGCGACCTCGGCTGACTCGTCATCGCGCGTTCCCTGGGCGCTCTCTATGTTGCCCATTGATTACCGTGCTCCTCCTTGCGTTCCAATGCGCCCAAGACGCATTTTGAAACACTTGCTCACCGTATAGCTTATGTCCGCGTGCGTGGAAATAAAGTAGCTATGTTGCGGCTCTGTTGGCGTGCCTTTATATTGGTATTTTCTAAAAGAAGTCATATAAACATTTTAAATAAATTAGATTCTCCATAAGATAAAACAAGTACCTCCTCTTTTTTTTTTCGTCGTTTGTTGCAGTGGTGAGCACCCAGTAAGCAGAGTCTTAGCATCATTGACCTGAAACTTTTATTAAGACGCCGCTCTATGTCCGCCATTAAGCGATAATCGTCGTCATCTTCATTTTCAAGCGTTCCCATTCTTCCTGGTCATTATCCGTCCCGAGTGATCTCTCTTTGCTTGCCGACGTAGATACTGCCTCTATTTGTTTCGGCATAGTTGGCTCCTTGATGTTTTCCGGCGTGGATGTGGTTCCAGTTGTTTCCGTCGCAGATGGTGCCTTTTTCATTTTTGGCGGAGTCGTCGGCGCCTGGCTTGTACTACCAGAATCCTCTTCAACGCTGGGTTCCTTAGGTTCAGCGCCTTCGGCCTTGTCTTCCTGGCCAGAGGTATTTCGGAGTATCGATCCATTATCGCTCAGGCATAATCCAAGTTCGCATTTCCCACCCTAGATTTAAAAATAAACAAAATAAATAAAATAAAACGTGTTAACTTAATAATACAAAGCACGAACAAACGCTTAGATAAACGTTTGTAACGTATTTTCCACACGGAAACATTTAAGGTTCTTTTTGCTTTGAATAAATTATACTAAAGGGCACTCAAATGGATTCTGAGATCGTCTATTCATGGTAATAACCCAATCTACGGGATCTAAGCATCCTAAAAAAAAACCTGTAATTATATAGTCATGGGCGGCCGATTTACCTATTAAATATCTAATTAAAGATCGTGACACGACCTTCCCTCTCCGCCTTAGAGCAGGCACCAACTAAGAGGGCCGCCAAACGGCATTTTCAAACAATAATTGCTATATTACGTCTCGTACAGAAAAAAAATATATATATATATAGGATTGGTTTCATTTGAATTCGACCAAGCTTGTCGGGGTGGGTCCTCAGAATTATCTGTAAAAAATATATGTGAAATCCCAATCCCTGTGATGAACAAAACTGCCTTTCAAAAAAATTAGAAATATGTAGTTCAAGAGAAAAAAATATGGAACGCTGCCGGGTGAAATGCGTGGAAATCGCGATTCCATTTCTGCTCAAGTTAAGGCGGTCTTTACAAAATATTGAGTTTTCACTTAGCCATAATACTTTTTATACTATAATTATGCGATGTGTGCTATTTTTAGAGGTAAGTTATAGATTTTTACCGTTTTTATTTATTTTTACATAAAATCGCAAACATGCCACCCAGAGCAATTTCGGCTAACATTGGGATAGCTATATCAAACGAACGGTATGAAGCTATGTCATGAGACATATATCAATACGTAGCTAATTAAATAAGCTATCGATTGGTATGTTTTTTGTTGTTCATCGATCTTATTGAACACTATTGATTTCACCCCAAATGTGTACAAAAATTGAAAATATACAAATTTTGAAATAAATTTTCTCAAAAAGGCCATTTTTTATTTTCTTCTAACTTTTTTACTTCATAGCCCATAAGGTGTAGAAATAGTGTATATAAGTCTTGGGTGTAATATTTTTGTTGTATTTTGGTGACAACCAGTTCAAAAAGCCAATTTTAAGCCTGTCACTCAATCCTTGGTTCAACTATTCTGGCTTCACCACAATGGTACTGGCGGCCTCAATAATAACAGATGGTTTTAGAACCAGATCATCATGATCAGTTTGCCATTATATATGCTCATGAGGACTCCTGGAACATCTGACACACGTTACGGAAGGCAAAATTAACCATTCATGTTAACAGTAATGCCACCTGCAGTCTGAGAGCGGGACGAGCTAGACATTATATTTCGAGATTTGGCGGGCGAGTGTTCTTAGCGATTAAATCGTTGAAGCAGAGTGCGCTTAAGTGAACTTGAATATGCAACCTATGTTACATACGATAGTCCGGTTTCCGAGAGAAATGAAACCCCTTACTATTATTGCAAAAGCCGTTATAGCTAGAAAGAACAATTATTAAAATTTTTGTATTGCTTTGTAATTTTGCCTTAAAATTTCACGGCTAAAGGACGCTTCTTGTTATTTCCTCTACTATGAAACACAAACAGGAGCGAAATCGGTAGGAAGAACGTAGAGCTCCTGCAAGCGGCAACCGACGTTTCACCAAGAGAGTTGGACATATGGTTGTAATTTGTTTATATAGTTTAACAAATCACGAACAAAATATTTCTGACAGTCACGTAGAACTTTCTTCAAAGAGAGTCGTCTTCAAAATAAAAATAATAAAACAGACATTTTTTTCTTGCATCAAACGGGTTGCTCTGTGGTTCATCGAACTGACTCAAACGCCGGTCCCTTTTGATCAGCGCGAGGGAGAGCAATGATTGTCTCAGACGATACATCTGAGACAATCATTGATAAGCTTAGTTGACCTCGTTGACCTACGATAAGCTTTGCTGACCTCGTGCGTCCGACCGAGGCTGTGTATCGAACCGGTTCGCTGTCCCCAACTATTCTTCTCTCACCAAAGGATGTCACTGCGCAAACTTGTCTGTCTCCGTCTAGTCAAGGTTAACTAGAGGAGGAGACGAACAGAGTATACTTTTGACTTTATCATGCCGATCTCCTGAACGCGCGGAACCTTGTTTACGCAGGGGTCGCAACGCATCTTAGTTATGATCGCTGTGATTATTGACAGCTGCCGGCAAGACCAGTCTAGGGCACGCAAGCACCACACCAAAGAGGAACTCTTTCTCGGCGTCTATCTCTTTTAAGTTCGTCTATCTGATTTTGTACGTGTTTCCTAAAGTTTGCAGTCCTCGTTTATCCCCCGATTTTATTATCGTCGTTTTTCGCCATTTATTACTTCCCTTCCCTTTAAATGAAAAGACATACAGCGCGCTCTTTCTTGGTGATGCTTTTGAGCGATTATATTCACACAGTTGTCGATACTAAAACAATAAGAAGATAAAAATAGAAAGAGAGAAATAATAAACAAGCAAAAGATCGCGGCAAGGAATAACACACGGGTTTGAACTTGAAATTAGGTGGCCACTCGTATTTCGCACGTCCACGTTTCAGTCATGGCTGCAGTTTTCAGCGTCAAAAGGAAGTCCTGTGCCGACTACTTTGAGAGACATAAGCGAGTGATATACCGCAACCGATATTTTCGGCCCGTAACTGACCTCAACGTAGAAGCATTGAAAAAAATCCTGTCTCCAACCAAAGCTGCTACTGTTCTGTCGACGGATATTCTCTGCCAGAACTGTTTTCGACGCACCGGTGAGCAACTTTCAGCCTCTACGGTGAGTGACCCATCTTCAAGCTCTCCGGCAAGCTTCATTGAAGAACATGAAGTAGTAGATGACATTAACGAAGAAATATCTGCTAAAGGGCTTGAGACAACTCCCTTGCGGATGCCGTCTGTCGTAAACCCAAAGAGCCGTCACTCCTATGCGGCAAGAAAACAGCGGGAAATGCAAGTGTCGTACAGCAGACAAGTACGTAAAAAGTTGGCTACAGCATATAGCCTGGAAACAAGTGACTCAAACTCTGGCACTGAACCCTCCTGCCTTAACTGTGACGAGTGGTGGGCAAACCTCAGAGAAGCCTTTGTCAAGACACCGTCTTACCAAGAGAGATGCCAGCTGCTCACGCTTGTGCCTGCAAGTGTAACTGTTAACGAGGTCGCACGTTTAATCCCGGAGGCATCGAGCTACATACTAAAAAAGGCCAAGCGACTTCGTGAACGTTTTGGCGTATGGGATCGTCTCGAGCCATACCAAGGCGCTAAGATAGGCGAGGACATCGTGCAGTCAGCCACGCGCTTTTACACCGACGATGATTTCGACTGTTCCCGGCAGAGCCCCAACAAAAAGGACGTTGTAAACATTATGAAGGATGGGGAACAACAAGCCGTTGTTAAGCGCTACATGACCAGGTCCATCCGAGAAGCCTACCAGCTGTTTAAGAAAGCTAACCCGGACTCCAAATTAGGACTGACCAAATTTTATTCGCTGCGACCAAAATGGGTTAAGCTGAACCCTGACCAAACCGTGTGTGCATGCGTGTGCTGCACAAATTTTGATTTGTGCTTATCTGCGCTCAACAGCGTACGGGAAGAAAAAATAACGGCTGAGGATATTGTCGCTTTGTGCCTTTGCCCAGACTCAACGCCCAATTGTTTACGGGGCGAATGCAAGAAATGCCCTAGCATTGATCGACTCTCCTTACAAGAATTACAATTGGTTCCAGATGAGGAGATTAAATTTTGCACGTGGGAGAACGGCAATTTGGTGAACAAAACAGCGGACTCGAACGCCTTTTTGAAAGAGATGCAAAAATGGGCCACAAGGTTTTCTACTCACGACTTCCTCCGTAGAAGTCAACGGGAAGCTGCTCGGATTGAGAAGAGCAAGGTGACCACAAGACATATTGTCATGAACTTTGATTTTGCGGAAAATTGGACGGTGACCCTTCCACATGAAATACAGGAGCATCACTGGCACAAGCGTCAAATCTCTGTGTTCACATGTGTTGCATCGACATCGCAAGGTCCCAAATGTTTCGGTGTCGTGTGTGAAGACCTGTGCCATGACACTGCCCACGCGGTACTCGCTCTAAGGTGCATTGAGGACTGGCTGGAGAACAACATTCCAGTTTATACGTCGTTAACGTATATATCTGACGGTGCACCAGCTCATTTTAAGAATAGATTTCAGCTCTACGAGTTCCAACGAGCCGGTCTTCCGAAGGTGAAGTGGGTTTTTTCTGCCTCAGGACACGGCAAGAGCGCCTGTGATGGAGTAGGGGGCTACTGAAGCATCAGGCGACGGTGCACAACCTCCGTTCGCCTGTGGATGAGGTCATACAGACATCAACGGACTTTGTGCACAAGGTGGGAAAGTGTGTAAAAAATGTGACTCTCCTGAATTTAAAAAAAGACGACGTGAGTGATTTCCGCAAAACCAAGAGAGCCGAATGGGGATCCATACCGGTTCAAAAAGGCATCCGCCTCTCACACGTGTGGCGACTTGAAAAAGGTGAAGTTCGTCTTCAGCGAATTGCATAATCGCTATTTTAGTGCCTACATGGTATTTCAAAATGCTTTGTTAATTTAGTGCCTACATGGTGTTTCAAAATGTGTGACTTTGTTAACTATCTAGGCAAATTGCAGACGTTTCGTAAAAGCCTCTGCATGAATACACGGGGGAGTGTTGTGCACCATGATCAACGTCTATGTATGTGTATTTTATTAACGTGAATACGTTAGTAGTTAAATCGAGTGTTTTTTTTGTGTCGTGATACCAGGGTTTTCTTTTTCATTTTGTCAGCTGAACTTTGTCTTACGTGTGTAAACGTATAAGCAAAATAAAATTATCTACATAGCTCAAACAGTTCAAGTTTGTGCAAAAAACAAATGTCCGTGCGTTCATCAGTGGAAAACATAATTTTCATGATCACAGAAGATAGGTACTGAGCTGCTTCATGAGTGATTCTTTGGTGTTTATATTTAAATTACACTTATTTGTGTTACACTGTGCGTCAGCAATTTTTAAGATAAGAACGTTCGCCTGCCAGAGCATCGGACATGTCGGCTCGTCTAACAAATAGACTGCAGGTGGCATTACTGTTAACGTGAATGGTTAATTTTGCCCTCCGTAACGTGTGTCAGATGTTCCAGGAGTCGTCATGAGCATATATAATGGCAAACTGATCATGATGAACTGGTTCTAAAACCATCTGTTATTATTGAGGCCGCCAGTACCATTGTGGTGAAGCCAGAATAGTTGAACCAAGGATTGAGTGACAGGCTTAAAATTGGCTTTTTGAACTGGTTGTCACCAAAATACAACAAAAATATTACACCCAAGACTTATATACACTATTTCTACACCTTATGGGCTATGAAGTAAAAAAGTTAGAAGAAAATAAAAAATGGCCTTTTTGAGAAAATTTATTTCAAAATTTGTATATTTTCAATTTTTGTACACATTTGGGGTGAAATCAATAGTGTTCAATAAGATCGATGAACAACAAAAAACATACCAATCGATAGCTTATTTAATTAGCTACGTATTGATATATGTCTCATGACATAGCTTCATACCGTTCGTTTGATATAGCTATCCCAATGTTAGTCGAAATTGCTCTGGGTGGCATGTTTGCGATTTTATGTAAAAATAAATAAAAAAGGTAAAAATCTATAACTTACCTCTAAAAATAGCACACATCGCATAATTATAGTATAAAAAGTATTATGGCTAAGTGAAAACTCAATATTTTGTAAAGACCGTCTAAACTTAAGCAGAAATGGAATCGCGATTTCCACGCATTTCACCCGGCAGCGTTCCATATTTTTTTCTCTCGAACTACATATTTCTAATTTTTTTGAAAGGCAGTTTTGTTCATCACAGGGATTGGGATTTCACATATATTTTTTACAGATAATTCTGAGGACCCACCCCGACAAGCTTGGTCGAATTCAAATGAAACCACCCATATATATTTGACGTTTTTACCAATATATAACGCACAACGCGCCTAAAAAGAACAATATTATAAACTTTCAGAGTCTCGACCCAATTAACTATTTTCATTTCATCAAATTCAATGGAGTTGGAGGCGCGCTGATTAACCGATCAGATCACGTCATTCGATGGAAATGGCACTAAATGCTGCCGTGTTGCATTGCGGTATTACAGGCGCCGCTGCAAAATAAACGTTCGGTGAAATTACTGCCAAATTAGCGGGTTAGGGAGCAATCTCCACCAATAACCTTAAAGTCCCTGGATACCACTTTCTTCAAGCAGCAACAACCAACACGAACGACGAAGCACAGTCCGCTGGAACAAAATGGCGTCATTCAGCTCCAGTCTTCTGTTGTGCACCGCCATTCAATTCCTAAAGCCTGCACAGTCACGCAGTCGGCGCTTCAAAGAATGTCGCCGACTTGCAGGAAGTTCTTATCTAAGAACTCTACCATTTTTGTCTACCGGGCTGTGGAACGCTTTCTTCGGCGCATGCGCAGTAGCCCCCTTCCTGGGAAGTAGCAGACGCCACGTAGGTGTCCGTAGCCCACAACGTTACTAGAACCACTCAGTTGAGGAAACTGCCATAGAGACTGCTCTAAAAAGTGGCACCGATCCGTCCGCGAGAACCGAGCTAATGGCGATCCCAACGCCGCCATTTCTCCCGCAGCGGCCAGTCCAGGAACTGCACGTGACTTCCATTTTCGTTGTAACAGGCCATTTTGGGTCCAGAACAGATACTGTGGAAGGGGATTCGAGGTACCGCCCCGACTCCCAACCGGACGCGCCGCGGATTACTGCCGTGGTTAATATGCGCCTAACTCAGGACAGCGCTACCCGGGAAATCACCCGCTGGAGGCACGGTTGTATAAAAACAATATTAATTATACTGCCAAAACCTTGCGAACTAAAGATTTCAGAAAACAAAACGCGCTCTCCATTTTGTACTAAACTCCAATAAAAGTTACTACAAAAAAGGTTTTTTTTCCGTTAGTTTTTACGCAAAAACATGCTTTCTAAAAGCTCAAGGCGACCACAGTTAAGACAAATGATACAGAGTGGCGCTATTGTCGTATTTAGCTCGGTCTCGGTGGACGCCAGCGGCCCAGGTTTCAACGGTGAGTTTCCCAACTGAGAGTTCTAGTAACGTTGGTAGCCCAGCAGTGACTCAGCATTTTTTTGTCTGGGTGATAAGGGATGGAAAGCTTCCAGGGCTTATCACCCAGGCGAAGACTGCTAAGTCACTGGGCCGTGTACGCGTGCGCGTCGTCTCATATTTTTGGGGTAAATAGCTAGTGCGCATGCTCAGAATGCCTTCCACAGCCCAGGACACAAAGATGGCAACGCGCAGAAGGTGAATATTACGAATGACTATATACACTCCAGGGAGCAGATGTTTGCCTCAAATTAGGCGCGCACTGCTATTTGGTTCGGATTTTGTTCCTATGGCTTCATGTTGTATCCATCTTAAATCCTAACAGTTCTGTATGCCGGGAGCTTGATAACATAACAAGTCAAAAGCAGTGTTGGACAGAACTGCGTTCTGGGAACGACGTTCCTCGAACGTGTTCCCCTTGGAAGGAACAGAGGAACGCCGCCAGTTTCATCTTGCATCGGTGGACTAGGAAGCGTTCGAGACTATGGCAGGAGGAACGGATATATATATATATATATATATATATATATATATATATATATATATATATATATATATATATATATATATATATATATATATATATAAAATAGACGTAAGTAAAGCTGGTATGAATACTAAATGCAAGTAAAATTGCATATCTCTGTCTCTCACTCTCTCTCTCTCTTTATATATATAGTGGGTGTTTTCATCTCAATTGTGCAGGCAAAAAGGGTCAAATTTTCAATTTCGCTGAAAAAGATATATGTTATGGCGTCGTCTCTAAAAACGCAGTAGCCACAAACCGCAAGTTCGTCGGATTTTTGTTCTCGACTTACGAATTTTAAAAGAGGCCGCGGCGGAAAGCAGTGTTTTTCACATCCGTCGTGGGTCGGATGTTTCGCTCGATCTCCCGCCGTGGATTTTCAGTCCACATTATATTATCTTTTTTCAAGCACTCTGTGAGCACATTTAAAAGGCTCTAATACCATAAAATAATTTTAGGCGTTTTGCTTTTTTTCTGTAAAAATGTCAAAAACGCCCCCTCGGTCAATTGTTGACGAACTTTGACAATTAAATACTGGCGATCTACTTGGGTTACATTAATATTTTTTATGTCCACGGAGAGCCCAAAACACGCTCTTTATATATATTATAAAATGACTCGGCTGTATAAAATATCCTTTGCGGGACGTTTACGTTAATGTTATGCGAAAACCAAAAAGTACCATATTTGAAATCAATTTTCTCAAAAAAACCATTTTTTATTTTTATTTTTGTTAAAATGTAGATATGATAGTTGTCTACACGAAAAGCAAGTCGAGAAAGTGTGTATTTTGTTTGTATGTTCTATATTTAAGCATCAATATCGTACAAAAACGTGTTTTTACGGCTCGAAATGGACTTGCGAATTGCGCGTCTTCACAAACTTGGAAATATTTTTGCCTTTTTTCAACGTTCCCACATAAAAATGAAATACAGTAGTTCCACCCTGTTATATTTATTGATTATTTAAATTTTATTATAGGCGGCAAGCTACATTGGAGGAGTTCAAAAGAAAAAGCAACAACTCTTAAAGAGCAGCTCCGCGTCGAATTCCGTATAATGTGTAGGCTTAGACGTCGATTCCATTTCACCAACATTGCTACTACTCAACAGCTCTACGTCTTCGGATTCGCGAAATGTTGAATATTATTTGTGTAATCTTAATTTAAACATCAGCCGATACCGAAACCGAAACTTCGGTTGCGTCAGGCAACATTGGTCCCGTGTCCTCAGAGTCATGGCCACGTCACGTCGAACCACGTGGTCTTGTGACGTTCGCAGGCGCGAGGTACAGGACACGCGACGCGGGCAGGTCGCTTCGCATGGCGTGGACGGTGATGGCCCGGGGGAGAGGGGGAAGGGAGAACACGAAAGAGGAGAGGGGGAGCGGAGAAACCGGACTTGCGATAAACGCGCAGGGCAGCGCAAACTAGCGCATCCGCGTTACGGTGATCACGTGGACGCCGTAGAGCCAACACCGGGAGGAGAAACTCATGACGTCATCGTTCAATTTCGCTCCGAGAAGTAAAAACAACCAAAACGTGAGAATGACGTAGTCATGCCTTTGGCGTAGTGGTTCAACGTTGGCCGCTCCAACCCCGTCGCATTGACTGCGCTGACGATTGCGCCTCACGTCGCACGCTAGAGTTGGCAGATTTCGGCGACTTGGCTCGTTTGAAAGTTTGCTGGCCAGTTTATTAAATATATAGACGGAATTAGATCGTAATATTTGACATGGGGTCTTCCTATGATACTGAAGAGGGCTGCATAGTTTTCTAAATATCAAAAATGAAGCGGAGTTGCCTTAACAGACCAGCAGGCGTCGTAAATTTTTAATGTGTAGAAATCGGCAGACGTCGTATTGATTCGGGGCCATCATTGGCCTATATGAATGTCCCGCCCTTTCGGAACCAGCAGATGACCACGACCTTTCGCGCTCGTTGTGTTAGATAGGACGGCCCGTGACAGTAAAGCGAGCAGCGCACCCTGTGTCACGAGGAGTGAAATGGTACGAATGTGTCGTTGACGCGGCGAACAGTGACGGCCACCCAGGAGGAGTCAGTCAGTCAGAGTATTGCAGAAGGGAAAGCAAAGGAAGTGTTGCCTGAAAGGATGAGGACACCACGGCCTTACAATATCGACGGTCAACAACAGTTCTGCCGGCCAAAACAACGCCGCGTGCGCGCTAAAACCGGCGGCGCGGGACAAAAATCCCGCAGACGCACACACGAAGATGGGCCGTTTTCGTTAGGGATGTGGGGAAATTTTGAAACCAGCCATCCGTGCACGCGTGAAACGATACCGCGTATTTGCCCAAGCTTCGAGCGCCCTATTGCCGCGCGCGCAGCTGATCAAGTAGGCAAGCGCGATAACCGTTAGGCCACGAGCGCGCTGCCTACGGCCGTGCTCTATCTCTCTCCGCGGAGATCCGATAGCACCGAAGGGTTATCTCTTTTGGAAACAGCAAAGCCCGGAGACTGACATTAAAAACGAGCGTGTTGGTAAATATACTTGTGTTTATTCTGCCCGGAGACTAGTTGGGTCGAAGTCAGCCTTCTTGTCAACTATAACCGTTTGTGAAGAGTGGCCTTCTCCCGAGATGAAAAGTTAGCGCCGGCTGACGTGTTCTTTTGAAAAAGGGAAGGGGAAAGAGAAAGTTTGAGTAAGTGCAGTAACTACCTTGAAAGCTCCTCTCCCGATATGAAGCTCGAGGCATGTTACGTCTCGGTTACCTTCTCGCGCATCGCTGCTCGAATCTATTCTTCACTTTGTTCCGCACAGCCACTGTTCCGCACAGCCGTCGTGGATGTGCGTAATAGAGTGAAGAACAGATTCGAGCATCATCTGGACGCCGTCATCCTGCCAGGCTTCAGTGTCGTGGGACTGGATGATCGGCGTCGGTCAGTTAAGACTTTTTTTATTTCGTGTGTGTTTCTTCGCCCCGCTGAACTGTTTCTCGGATGCGGTTTTGCTGAACGTTTTTTTTTAATGTTTTCTTACTAATTGTTTGTTAGCATTGTTTAGTTGTTGCGTTTATTTCGTCATGGCGTAGCGGCCTGACGGTGCTGTAGAGAGCGTGTTCGCACGCATTTGGTTGTGTCCCGTTTAGGGAACACCCGGAGGAGTTGGTTTTTGTTCTTGCCATGTGCGGCTGATTTTTCCGTCTTTATTAATTTTTTTTTCCTTTACGTGTCGTCGACTTCTTTGTCTGACTCTCCACCAGGCGTGGACCTACTGCGTTGCCACCGCTCGAACCTAAATCTTATTTTTTTAACGCAATTTTCGTTAAGATCGGAGTTGGGTAATATTATTCTAATTTATTTATTTTTATTCCGTACCCCTCTCCGTGAAAATCTCACCGTGTGTTTCGGATCGTTTCTGTGTCTTCACTTTTGTGTATTACGGAAGTGAAAGGCCATTCCCTGGTGATCTGTGCGATGTGCGGTGAACAAACCCTAGCGTTTGGTTTTGGAAAGAATTGTATATAATATATCAATGATGTGGTGACTTTCTATGTCTTAGTAATATGACAGCTAATAGCTAGTCATGCTAGTTTACAGTGAAAGGTTTTATAAATCGAAACAATACAACGTCTGTGCCTCTTGGATATTGAAGGTCTACTGGCCTGCTGATTTGGTTAGATATGTTTCTCGTGGTTTCCCGCTCTTATCAAAACATAAATAACTATTCAATACCACAAAATACGTTTATAATTGATTACAAAATGCAGACAAAAATTCAAGAAAACTTTTTCACAATTTATAGAAACGCACGGGTCGCTATGTCTGACTTAGGTCTTGCAAAACGAAGACGTCTTTTTCCGATATTGAGGCTTAAATATAGAACATACAAACAAAATACACACTTTCTCGACTTGATTTTCGAGTAGACAACTATCATATCTACGTTTTAACAAAAATAAAAAATAAAATTGTTTTTTGAGAAAATTGATTTTAAAATTGGTACTTTTTGGTTTTCGCATAACATTAACGTAAACGTCCCGCAAAGGATATTTAATACAGCTGAGTCATTTTATAATATATATAAAGAGCGTGTTTCGGGCTCTCCATAGACATAAAAAATATTGATGTAACCCAAGTAGATCGCCAGTATTTAATTGTCAAAGTTCGTCAACAATTGACCGAGGGGGCGTTTTGACATTTTTACAGAAAAAAAGCAAAACGCCTAAAATTATTTCATGGTATTAGAGCGTTTTACCTGTGCTCACAGAGTGCTTGAAAAAGTTAATATAATGTGGACTGAAAATCCACGGCGGGAGATCGAGCGAAACATCCGACCCACGACGGATGTGAAAAACACTGCTTTCCGCCGCGGCCTCTTTTAAAATTCGTAAGTCGAGAACAAAAAATCCGACGAACTTGCGGTTTGTGGCTACTGCGTTTTTAGAGACGACGCCTTAACATATATTTTTTCAGCGAAATTAAAAAGTCGACCCTTTTTGCCTGCACGATTTCAAGTGAAACACACACACACACACACACACACACACACACACACACACACACACACATATATAAATATATATATATATATATATATATAGAGAGAGAGAGAGAGAGAGAGAGAGAGAGAGAGAGAGAGAGAGATGCAATTTTACTTGAATTTAGTAGGCATTCGGAGTTTTTACTTACGTCTATTTCAACTTTCGACTGCAAGGAATAAAAACCTGCCTAAAAATAGTAAAAAAAAATAAGAAAAGAACTCGATCGAACGTGATTGTGGCGTCCCGACACGTAGTTTGATGAGGCTATTTTAACTCGCTCGCTTTATTTTATCTGCGGATTACGCAGCCCAATATTTCATAAAAACACGCAAATGAAACGGTAGGATAACGACACGTTCCAATCTTAGGAATGTAAGAAGAACGCGTTCCTCTCGAACCACTGGAACTTGTAAAGAGAACTCGTTCTAAGACTGAGGAGGAAAGAGGAACGAGCTTTGGTTCCTCTTTTGAAGGAACATGTAAAATACTGATCAAAACACACTTAACAAAAGTATGGGCAAAGCAGACTAAGTGAATCAAGTTCCGTCAGCACGAATATTAACAATTCTGCGCAGTATTTTGCCACTCACCTTGCAGGGCGTGCCCTTCGTGTAGAAGCCAAAATACCAAATGGAGTTAGATAGACAAGCATAGATGCATTCGTCGGGACGTTCTTTCACCTAAAGTAAGCCATACACCAGGCAAAGTAAAAGTGTGAGTAAAGAAAAAAAGAAGATAACTTGTTCAAAATAATACTCGTACAATGCTCTTTACTGGCAAACGGGTCAGTCTGACAGTGCTTTGACAGGTACGCATAAAGGCCTACAAAGTTTCAAAATATAAACTACCGGGTTATGAATTGGTTATTAACCACAGGGTACATACTTGTAAGCAAATCCTTTACGAGTAACGAAATTACTTGTAATCAATCACGTTCATCAGTAATTTTGAAAGAAAATAATTACACAGGTTAGAAGCTATTTATCAAGTAATTTTCTTTCCTTTATGTAATAGAACGATTTTAGCCCGTTACGTTCCCGTTTTTATTCAGGGAGTAAAAAAGCAGGAATATTAAATAATGACAAACAATTGTAAAAAAAATATTTTTAACATAAGTTTTACCGTATCTACCGAAATCATACTGTCACCTGCACTTTCAAAACGCAAGACCTGGAAGTCTTCACAGGCTAAAAACCTTTCTTCGCGTCACCTAGAATCTCAAAACAAATATTGTCTTATTTTTGTGTGTGTGTGTGTGGTTTGGTTGTCTG
Source organism: Ixodes ricinus (assembly GCA_037355805.1). Classification (NCBI taxonomy): domain Eukaryota; kingdom Metazoa; phylum Arthropoda; class Arachnida; order Ixodida; family Ixodidae; genus Ixodes; species Ixodes ricinus. The sequence continues at coordinate 38,793 of JAZHYW010033772.1, read as the reverse complement.
CAAGCCAGCTTGCTTGCCCACAACAAAGAGAGAAGCGCACTGATACAAATCACCGAACTCTCCGTGCAAACAGTATTAGGCAAACTCCCGAGGTCAAAATGTTTCGTTTTAACGAAAAAATGAAAAACGGTCGAAGTGAGCGAAGTTTGGAGGAGCCGTTTCTATAGATCACAGCGCCTCAATGGACCAACACGATCTAGCTGACGTTTTGGGTGTCGAACGGGCCTTCCGAGCGCGTTGTTTTCTAAACAGTCAATCCGGAACCCAGTTGCCCGTCCAGGTGACAGCCCTGTTTGGAAAAAAGGTGGATTGAAAAGTTGTTCAGCTTGGCGGACGCCATCTCCACATAGAAACGAGGCAAGATGTCCGTTGAGACTTCTGAGAGCCAGATGTTTCTCAAGGACACAGAAGTGTGAGTGGCGGCAGCAATAAGCGCTTCCATAACACTTGCGTTTTTTGTCTTACCCGAGGACAGTAAGGTTGAAGGTAACACCACGAAAGTAACGGATTTCTTTTTGAGGTAACGGTCACTTTTATGGAAGTGTAATAGTAACTGTAATTAGTTACAATTTACCCATGGATAATTGTAAATGTAATTCCCTACTTTTACTTAGTAACGTGTAAAGTCTGCAGAAGGAGGTTCGATGGGAAGTAAAATGTCTACAAATAAAACAACCAGATTAGGAATAACTTGAGCCTCAATGTGCATTTGCTACACTTCTACCAAAGACAAAAAAAAAAAAGAGCCCGTTATGAATAATACAACTATATATGTGATACCGCTTTTGTTTATGGAAACAGATTATGCAGACAATTACTTTTGGTGTCTTAAATTCCCTTTCCTGCGTAATTCAATATAAGGCTTTATATGTCGATGTAAAAACACATGACAATCCACCTTAAACGAAAAACGTAAAGATTGTGACTGTACGTCGAAAAGCTAAAGAGGGTTTGAGCGACGCCCCAGGACTCCTTGGAGGAAGATTGCACCCAGGGTTTGGCATTTAGAGGAGAAGAGACACCATAGTTTAGTTCGTGCATTTTTACTCCGAACAATGCGCATGACACGACTAATCCTGAGCCACAGTATACAATACGTAAAATGCTGTAATCAATTTCTTATATTTATTATCGCGTAACTGATTTCGGTCTCGATTCCTAAGGAGCCGCCGATCTCTGGATGACGTCACAGACCAGTGAATGCGAAGATGGCGGCGGTCACTTGGGCCAACGTTACCATAGATTAGCTCAGCCCCCTCTCCCCTCACGGTCCGTCTCCCGTAAAGGTCTCAGCCTCTCGTAGCCTCTCGTCGTTCGAAATGCTACCGCTTTGAGGGCAGCTGCTATGAGTAGCTGCAGTGTATTCTATGGTATAAATACATGTTTTGAAGCACAGTGTCTAGATGGCGTCTCACCGTACTCTATGGAACAGTCAGATCTGAGCCGAAACTCTACATGTCGTTTCAAACGATGGAAGGCGGACTGAAGGGGGTAGGGGGAGGGGAGGGGGGGGGGAGGTACCCCTCCGCGGGAGTTCCACAACTGGGCTAATCTATGGTAACGTTGACTTGGGCCTAAAAAATTGTGACGCGGTACATGGGCGCTCAGCATGCAGGACAAAACCCCACCGAAGGGTCGGTGACAGGTTCAGGATGGGGTAGAAGCTCCAGCTACAGTTGTCGCTCGTTGCCTTCCGTCGTACTTTAGCTACGCGTTCTTCCGAGGCGTAAAGGTGCTATCAAGGGTAGAAAGCTAGCGCTGACTCAACACCACTTAGAGCAAGCCAAGCCTGTCAACAGCCTCCTCTAGCACTACTTAACGTCATCACACTCGGAGGGCGCCAACTCAGCTATGGGGCCCACGCCATAGCTTCAGCATTCCGACGCGTTCGATGAGTGCAGTGGAGACGAAGGCAACTAGCTTAGCCTTTGTCTCTACTACACTCACTAATCATTCCAAATAGAACCAGGCGTTGTGATTTTACCGCGCGCACTCGCCTCCTCCTCTCCCTCGGTTTCTCGGCGCATAGTAGTCAACAACAACAAAAACAACAACAATAATAATAATAATAATAATAATAATAATAATAATAATAATAATAATAATAATAATAATGGGAGTTTTAGCAAGTCGTTTTTCAAGCACACGGTTCCGAAATCACGAACGGTACAGCTGGACCGTTCCGTGAAACCGTACGTGAAATTTGACATACTTTAGCGAATCGTGAAAGTTGCGCGACCGTGTAAACGATGATGCTGATAGGGCTTAATGGTGGCGCCATCTTCTAGTGAGCATGTGAAACATTCTGCAACGTGTAAATCTGTGGCGGACACCGTGGTGGCGGGTGGCGGCTCGTGTTTCCGGCGTGCGACTGATGTAAACAAGACGGCCGATGCAACATTTGCCGGTCGGAATTTCAAGAACTGCGAAGCTAGATGGAGTAAAAAGTATCTAAACGACCGTAAAGGTATGTGGTGTGTCTCCGTCATCCTGAACTTGAACGATCGTTCACGTTGTGTGCCGTCGAACCAAATCATTTCGTCTGCTCGCGGTCGCCACGGCAGCTAGTCTGCCCGCAGATCGCAAAAATTTACTAGCATGCGTTGTTTACAGCATTCACGATCGCTTACCATTGTGAGCAGTCCTCGAAATGATTTGGTTCAACCTCTCAAATGAAGCAGACTAACAGGACGGCAAATCTCCTCCCGCTGTCCTAAGCCTAACGCTCGGCTGGGTCGGCGAAGGAAATCGCCGAACCGACCGCCATCTTTGTTTTTACCCGAGTCGTGAACGGTGTTGGCTGCGTTCCGGTGACGACTCCAGCGGCTGGAATGGGAGAAACGAACGAGAAGAGCCTCCCGACGTCCCGAACGACTCGCGCGCGCATGCGCAGTGGCGTCGCCGATGCGTTGGAGGGCGAACCGTTCGTGTGGAAACGACCTGCTAAAACTCCCTAATAAATAATAATAAATTATTAATAATAATAAATTATTAATAATAATCCGACAAAAACCAACCAACCGCATCAATCATTTTGATTGATGCGGTTTTAGATAAATACTGAATACGTGAAACTCTTCTTTTTTAGAGAAATCAAGACTACTTTAAGATTTTAAGATTACCTGTTCTCAAAATAAGTCTAGCGTATGTTTTTGCACGTTTGAAAAATATTTTCAACGAAAAATATTTGCGTTAATGCATTGCGTTTTATAAAGCGCTTTTTATTTATTCACGAAAATGGTGTATCGCATAGTCTCTCGCTATTTTTCTTTTGTTTTGTTTAAAGAGCTGTACAACACCTAAATAAAAATAAATCTCAACTGAGCCCCATTCGCTGCCAACTTGACATATGCCGGAGGGCGGGTTATTATTCTCATCTTTCTTAATTTGTGGCTCGTGATTCGTTGTTTTGGCGTTCACATCCGCCAAATCTAAAATTTCATTGGCTACGGATCATTAATGAGGAGTTCGGGGACGCCCTCATTCTTAGGCTAAAGGCTAAATTTCCAGATAAATAAAACACTAAATAGAAAAGATATCAGTAGATTTCTATCAACCTTTTAATAGCTCTAAATGTGCTTGTAGAAGGATGCTCGTGACAAGTGAAATTGCTTTTTCATCTTTGTTAGTGCCGTAAACTTCATAAATGTTATAAATATGTCTTCGATTTTTGTGCATATTTCCATTCCTTGTCTCTTGTTGTTTAAGTGGGAGAGAAAATCATTTTATTGTTCTTTTATTAATACCACTGTGTTGTTGCTGATTTTAAAGTGATGTATTGTATACTCGTATTTCTTGTATTCCACAACGGAAGCATGTATTTGTTTGTGGTCGTTCTCGATGATCAGTGTCTTTTATTTTCATTCTTCATGGCAGAAACTCTAATTTTGATTATATATTTTTAGCAGTGTTGGGTAAAGTACATCTAAAAAGTACTTCAAGTAAAGCACAAAGTAAATGAGACGTCATGTACTTCAAGGAAAGTAGTAAGTACACGGGGTGCAATGTACTTGAAGTAAAGTACTATAAATACAATGTATTTTAAAAGGTCAAAGTACATGCTATTTTAACACAATCTCTCATGATGTCCTTTAATTCCCCTATACAGTGATTTTCAACTGGTATGCACTGTCCAGGGGAAATCAGGTGTCATGACCTATTTTCAAAAACAGCGGCGAATATTTGATAACGTCAAGTGGCCACAGAGTAGTTATTTTCAGGAATGGAGCCAAGTTCAGAAGTCCCTCTTCTGAATTTGGCGCTCTTTGCACTGGATTGTTGCACCCAAGGGGGTTCAATGTACTAGGAAAGAGCATGACGTCAGCGTCATAGCTTCCGCAAGCAATCCTCTCAGAGAGGAGTGTCCTCTCTTTAATGAAAAAGAACAGTGAGTGTGAAAGTGAGCTGGTGATATTAATCATAATGTGACACCTGATATTGGGGTGCTAAAATATTAAGGAACTTTCAAGTCGGGAAAAAAAGAAAAAAAGAGAATGTCTCAAAACATTGTGACGTTCTCCTCTGTTGTCTTTTTCTTCGACTTGAAAGTTTAATCGTTCCGCACCACAGTTTGAGGTGTAAGAGTCTGACTAATTTTGCTCTCCTAATATTTTAAACCTCCTGGCTTGCGCTGACCGACCGAGAAGTAGCCAGAGTTCAAAAAGCCACAAGGAAGCCGCCCCAGAACAAGCGGAGCGATGCATCGTCTGCTCACGTCTCTGGTGAGAGTGGAATTTCCATCCCAGTATTTCTTCGGGGTTGACAAAGCATCATTTCGTGATACAAATTTAACGAAACCTAATTTGGGGAATGTACTTTGAGGTCGAAAATTGTACTTTCCTCGGAAAGTACCAGAAAAAATACTTTAAGTAAAGTACCAGTACATACTAAGAGAATGTACTTCAAGTAAAGTACAAGTTTCCTAAACCTACTTGAAGTAGTACTTTAAGTACAATGTACTCCAAGTACTTCCCAACACTGATTTTTAGAATGTTGCACAAATGTTTCGTTCTATTTTCTTCTAACAGATCGGCTTGATAAATGGCGCATTTTGTTCACTGATGTATTTGCCACTGTGTTTTTGTACTGCACTGCTGAACTAGCTGTACGGGGGCAGAGGTCCTGTCAGGCACCAAGCCCTTATCTTTACGCGGAACTTTCCGCGAAAAAAAAAATAGTTGTACGTTGTTGCAAGCACAATTCGACCCAACATAGTTAAAACTATATTCTCATTCAAAGCAGAATGCAAACTTATGTATGATTCACTTTAAACACATACAAAAAAAACAGCATTTGTCACCGTTCCTACGTTATAAGAAAACGTACCTCTTCGTAACCGACGACAGCACCCCTTTGCTTGTCCACGCACCTCCGTAGGGGATCTCTCAATAAAGGATTATAATTGGCGTCCTTGGGATCAATACCTCTGCCAACAAACGCTGAAAACAGCAATACCTTAAGCGAGTTGCACTTCTCTGACATTTGTTAAATATTTATTAAACTACAACATATACAAAAAAAAACATTTGCAAAAAAAATGGTTCCTTTTCATTGAATGTTGCCATGCCTAGAAACAGAGCTAATAAATAGGCTACGCTTCAGAGTAGCGACACTTCAAATACTTTGGGACTTAAAATGATTGTTGCCAAAAATCTGAGGTTCTACGTGAAATTGTACATGAAACGCATTTGGGGCCTCTACAAGTGGTAAAACTGTCGGCGACAGAGCAATACAATATCGTCCGAGTTTTCTGATCGCTGTACTTAAAGCCCAAGAAGTCGCATTTCTGAACTGTAACGATCGCCAATTGCAGCCACGCTGCACTAAGCACCAAAATGGCGGCGCCCACAAGAAAGTCGGGGCATGAAGTGTCGACACCCTGCGTGTCTTTAGTAACTCTAATTAAAACCTTCTCATGTTTGGTCAGAGGGTCGACAAATAATAATAATTAAAAAAAAAGCTTGGGTGGCACAAGAGGGGCTTTGAGTCTTGTGTCAGAAGCACTTAATTATTGGAAGAAATAAATACGAGATCAATGTGAAAATATTGAGACAGAAAACAATAAGGAAACACAAGGAAACACTCACCATGCAAGGCATTCCATATTACAAAAAGCTGCAAGCTGAAACGCGACATTTCTTTTCTCTCTACCTGAAAATAGCTGGATCAAGTCTTACGTGTATACATGTGCCACCGATCTCACTACTGGAACTGGGGCAGTTCTGCACCTTTTTGTACCCCTTGTCGTCTCAGATAACACCCTATATTCGATTCATTCCAGAAGTCTCTTCCTCCTGTCCAAAGAACAGAAGCCTCGCGTGTCAGCTAAATGGAAACTACATGGAGATGTAAAACAATATTTCCCGCTGTCATTTCTTTTTTAACAAACAACTCCAAAATTTTATTAAAATTATATTTCTGTGTGAAAAAAAAGAGATTGTTCTTTTTTAGGCCCTTGCCTTTGTTTTGTTTTTTTCTGGGTTAGGTTAGGTTTTTTTGCGTTGTTATTCTCTATTCTCCCCGAAACCACGGAACGTGATGAAATACTTGCCGTGAGACGTCATTCTATATGGTGACAAACCGAGAAAGTGATCCGATGAATTCGTGATTAGATAACCTAATGTAATACCAGCCCAGCATAAAAAAGTAGGCATTAGTGAATTTAAATAGCAAGTTTTACGACATATAAGTCGCGGTTTATTTCCAAAATTTCCGTCAGTGTGTTTTAGAAAACGGTGTGACTCATATGCTTTTTTTTTCTATGAAGGCATGAAATGGTTTTTAACGAAGCCCCCATTCCCAAAAATGTGTCCGTTCGTCCGTCCATCCGTCAGTCGTTCCATTTTTTCTTATATCTAGCGGGGAAATTGACGTCACGTGATCTAGCGTCACGTGACTTGTACACGTTGGGGAAATTAATGGCACGTGACCTATACGTTAATTCAGTTTCCTGCCAAGTTTAGGGGGAAAATTGACATCACGTGACCTATACACCGATTCAGTTTCCCCCTAAATCTAGCAGAAAAATCATAAGTCAGGTGACACACCGATTTCTCTCCTCCCATCCTCCTCTCGTTCTCTCCCCATCCTAAAACACCTCCCAGATAACCCTAGGCGGCGTCCTAGGCTATCTTCCCGATCCCTCCCCACCTACCGTCAATTCCCTCTCCCTGCTTCCCTCTCTCTCTCCCCATTCTCCTACGGTGCCCTCCCTCCCTCTCCCTTTCTTCCTTCCTTGGCCACGTGACACAACAATTCCGCTTCCCCGCTAAATTTAGCGGGTAAATATTAGCGGGTAAACGCCAATTCCCTCTCCCCATTCCTCTCTCTTCCCTTCCCTCTCCCCCCTGTTGTTTCCTAATCGTTTTTCTGACCCAGATTTTTATTTATTCATTAATTTTTTGCACAATGCAGGCCTTTTGACAGACCCATGCAGGTGTGGGGTACAGAAGACATTCAAAACCATCATCACACATGGCTATCATAATTATTAGTAATTAACACTTTCATAACTAACAAATAACGGCAAAGAGAAATTTTTACAAATTACAAATTTACAAATTGAACATACGTTCAAAAAGGTTTACAACACACAAAGGCAATCCATAAAAAGGATTCTTCTTTTTTTAATATAGGGGCTGTGAATATATTGTAAAGGCAGGCGTTTCCGTCTGATATGGTGCGTGTAAAATATGAAAACATGAAATTGTCAGTTCGAGCAAATATTGGTTGAAGAAGGGAAAACTGATGATGGTTCCTAGTAATCTTCTGGTGGCTCCTATTCTTCGCACACGAGGAAGAGACTTCAAGAATGAATAGAATTTAGGGCGTTATCTGAGACGAAAAGGGGTATAAAAAGGCGCAGAACTTCCCTAGTTCCAGTAGTGAGATCAGTGGCATACGTGTACACATAAGACTTGATCCGGGTATCTAAAGGGAGAGAGGGAGGAAGGGGGGAAATGTCGCGTTTAAGATTTTTTTTTGTTGTAATATGGAATGTTTTGCATGGTGAGTTTCCTTGTATTTCCTTGGTGTTTCTTTTTGTTTTTGTTATTTATTCAATATTTTCACATCGATCTCGTATTTTTCTTTTTCTTCCAATAAATGAGTGCTTTTGACACAGGACTCGAAGCGACAACTTGTGTTGCCAAGGCTTTTTTTTGTGTGTGTGTCGAATTTGTAGTTCTTTTTCAAAATCCCATCAAGCAACACTGGCGGTCGCCATTTTTAGTCATCCTGGTGGTATCCCGCACTGCCTGGTGATTGTTAAGGGGAGAAAATTGGTCTTAGAAGGGCGGGTGGAATCATATAAAGTTTTTGTCTTTTTAGATTTAGCCAAGATGGCGCAAGCTACCGCCCGTTACAAAGGGTATCTATCCATGGGGCACGAGGCGTGGGATTCGTTCCGAGTCCTCGCCGAACGCTGACGCAGCGCTCGTGTCCAATCCGTAATCAGAGTACGTGATCGAACAATGGCGGACTCGGACTATAACCGGCGCAGCAGCTTCTAGATTGCGCGCGCACTTTTGAAAGTCGGATCTATAGACCCTTCCCGAAAGTCAGTCCACCCACCCTGGGCAGAGCCAAACCCGACGCTCTAATGGCGGCACTACAGAGCTTCTCCACACCAGCAAATGCGAACGTCTTCGAGAGCATAGAGTGAAAGGTAAAAGGTTGGTCCTTTTACTACACCTTCGACTAACGAAATCGAGGGTGCTTGATTTAGCCAAGTATGATCTCTCAATCACCGCCATTAGAGCGGCAATATTGGAGCTGATGGGGACCGCCACAAGGTGACTCTGACTTTTGAAATCTATTGGCGATCGCTATCCCTTTAAAACGTAAGAACTGGCTTTCTTTTTACCGCGTATAGAGGCAAGACGACTGAGCGAGCCGACAGACCCGCTCACGCAGGAAACATTTATCCTTGGAGCCTCGTTCCTTGGCGACGTGCGCGACCGAAAGCGTCGCTGTGGTCGGCCTTCCACGATTGGCCGAATGCTGACTATGACGTTAGCAAAGGATTTCCCACCGACAGAAATAAGAGTAATATAAGAACTTCAATTTTGACGGTGTCGGCAGTGTTGGTTTCAGAGCGCAATGATTTCAAGCTCCACCGTGCTAATTACAAACACCATCGAACTTGTTGTTCACAAGGTAATGACGTCACGAAAGGTAACCATTGGAGGGCGCCACCAAAACATCTCGCCGCCAATAACATCTGGCTGTCTTCCATGTGCTAAGAGCAGGTGCGCCGCAGTGTTGCGAAAAGAAACGGACTCCGTTTCACTTAAAGTCCGACCACAGCCTACCCTAAGATTCGATGGGTGCCAATCCAAGCAGCGTTAAAAGTGTACCGCCACTGCGCTCTTATCTCTCTCTGTTAGTTATCACCGAATAAAACAACTGCAGGCACAGTGAAGGTGCCATGATCCTTTTGTGTGCGTGATTCGTTTAGCCAGTCCTAGTCAACCCCCACAGAAAAGGAAAAAAGGTGAAAACGGAGTATATGCGGAGTGCAAGTTCGTCTGCCCTTGCACAGGGGTGTGACGATGTTAGAACGCCGAGCTCTTATTGGCCGATAAAAAAAAAAAATATATATATATATATATATATATATATATATATGTGTGTGTATATATATATATATCTCAATTCGAGGCACTGGATTTAGGAGTCGAATTTTTAATTTTGACGAAAAAAATATATGTTTTGGGGCAATTCCTATAATAAGAGAAGAAGCAAACGGGAAATTCGTCGGATTTTCGTTCTCAAGTTATGGACCGTTGAAACGGCCAAGGTGGAAACTGACGTTTTTCCAGCTTATCGGAGGTGCCATATTTCACTCCATCCCTTTTCCCTACTTTACGCCACATCAATATAACTTTTTGGGAACACTCTAGACATAGAGCTTTTTTCACGCTGATTAAGCGTCTAGGTCATAACATTCTTAATGATTTTTTTTACTTGTCAAACCGCCTCTCTGCGACGATATTTGACGAAGTTCAGCAAGCTGTGCTGTTGACCTAATCAACATATTTTTATGATCTTTATATCACCGTAAAGCTCCAATTAAGCTCCTTATTTTGAGTATAATTTCTATATTTTGCAATAAGTATATAATGCGCTACAAGTGTCTAAAAAACGAAAATTTTGAAAAGATGACAAGTTTGAAGTTAATTTAAAAAAAAACCACTTTTTTATTTCTTTTAGTTTTTATTCACAGTTAGTTAATATAGTAGTCTATCAGAAACTACCAACAGAAATTGTAATATATTGCAACAAAATGGTGAGTTGGGCCAGTTGGTTCATTATGGGAAAAGCCAAGCGCCGAAAGACTAGGACAAAGTAAGGAAATGACGACACAAGACGCCTAATTAATGTTTATGGTTGGATATTGAGGCAACTGCTAACGATAAATAGAAAACCTTACATATGCCAAAATTCTGCTCAGCAGAGCGCCTGTGCGAAGTCCCGTTCAAACCGCTCATAGCACGAGATTCGAGTCTTAATAGCGGCCATACAAACAATATATTACAATTTCTGCTGGTAGTTTCTGATAGACTACTATATTAACTAACTGTGAATAAAAAATAAAAGAAATAAGAAGTGGGGTTTTTTAGAAAATCGATTCCAAACTTGCCAGTTTTTCGAAATTTTAGTTTTTCAGGCACATGTAACGCGTTATATACTTATCACAAAATATTAAAATTATATTCAAAAGAAACAACTTAATGGGAGCTTTACGGTGATATAAAGATCATAAAAATATGTTGATTAGGTCACACAGCACAGCTTTCTGAACTTCGTCAAATATCGTCACAGAGAGGCGGTTTGACACATAAAAAAAATCATTAAGAATGTTATGACCTAGACGCTTAATTAGCATAAAAAAGCCTATGTCTAGAGTGTTCCCAAAAAGTTATATTGATGTAGCGTAAAAAGAAGGGAAAAGGGATGGAGTGAAATATGGCACCTCCGATAAGCTGGAAAAACGTCAGTTTCCACCTTGGTCGCTTTAACGGTCCATAACTTGAGAACAAAAAATCCGACGAAATTGCCGTTTGCGTCTTCTTTTATTATAGGAATCGCCCCAAAACATATATTTTGTTCTTCAAAAATAAAAATTCGACCCTAAATCCGTTCCTGAGTTGAGATGAAATCACCCATATATATATATATATATATATATATATATATATATATGTATATATGTATATACAGATATATACATGCAGAAGCACAAATCTCTACTGCGAAAACTACTCATCGCAACAAAAAAAGGCTTGTGTCGTTTTGGTCCTGGGCCAGGGGCCCATTTAGGAAAATTATTAAAGTCCGGGATAATTAAGTTGTTAATTATTTTTGCGTAATTAACTTTTTTAATATTGTGTTTAAGGGCATGGTTTCAATTAGAAAATTGCTCAGCATCGTCGAAAAACACTAAATCAACAAATTGCAGAACGATAGAAGGCACGCGAAGCATTTACGGCTTTCTGAAAAACCGCACAAATTCGACGGGTTTTAAGTTTCGGTTTGTTATCGGAGCGCTTCTCGGCCCCGGCGGCACCGCGACCCGTGGAGAGATGGTGCAACCAGCCTCTGCTGCGTCGCGCGATGAAAGCTCAGCATAGGTTGGTTGCACTATCTCTCCACTGGGCGCAGTGCCGCCGGGGTCGAGATGCGCTCCGATAACAAACCGAAACTTAAAACCCGTCGAATTTGTGAGGTTTTTCAGAAAGCCGTAAAATGCTTCGCGTGCCTTCTATCGTTCTGCAATTTGTTGATTTAGTGTTTTTCGACGACGCTGAGCAATTTTCTCATTGAAACCATGCCCTTAAACACAATATTAAAAAAGTTAATTACGCAAAAATAATTAACAACTTAATTATCCCGGACTTTAATAATTTTCCTAAATGGGCCCCTGGCCCAGGACCAAAACGACACAAGCCTTTTTTTGTTGCGATGGGTAGTTTTCGCAGGAGCGATTTGGCCTGAGTTCTCTGAAACACCCTGTATATATAGTGGGTGGAGACCTCGAGGCGTCTAGCATCGAGGTCTACCCACTGTCTTTTCAATCGAAGCCAATCAGAGCTCGGCGTCATTCTGACGTCACCGCAACTCCTGCCCAAGAAGCAGACGACTTGCAGTCCGCATAGGGCCGAACTGGGATGGCCTCTGCAGCATCGGCGTGCCGTGCTCTTTTTGGAGGTCGCTACACAAAGCGCCAGCAACGAGCCTTGTCCTGTCTTCTGTTGAGAACGCGCTGTCATATATCAACGATGTTTCTCGCGAAAATTTGTTGAAGTGGGAATATAATATATGAACTGCGTTTTCCCTTCGCATATAAATTGCTGATCTGACACTCGCGTTGAGATGGGCTAGCGTTGTGATTAGGAACGGCCCTTGTTCTGTCTTCTGCTGAGAACGCACTCGCAGCCTCAAGATTTCTTGCGGCAATTTTTAAACAATAAAAAAAGAGGTTTTTGAAAACAAAAACAAAATCGAGTTAGAGGTGAATTTTAGCGTGTTTTTGACCCGTGAATTTGGATATCACGAGCATTTGACCCGAACGTATGAATAAACGCGAGAAAAAGCCGAAAAACCAACCGCTCCCTGTGACGTCATACCCAGAAGTTTCAGCTCCCTTGCGCTGGCCGCTTGTGAGGGGAACGCGTGCGGCGATTTTCACTGCACGGGTAAGACTTGCGGAAAGCGCGGAAATGTTCATATATCTGTGAATAATACGTCACGATTCCCTCCTCGCACTGAACGCGACGGGAAGGAGGGGCTTCGGCGTTATTTTGAAAGCGCTGTTGTGGCTACTTGGCGCACAAATCTGAAATAAAATGTTAATATTCGTGATCCTGGAGGCCAAATAAACAGGTCTTGATTGTTGTTCTTTATCTCAAATACAGAACTACTATAGTTTCTGTTTAATATGGTTTCTAAATTGTGTCTTAAATCCGCACATTTGTCACTGTTCTTGGACTGGCATTGTACAATGAATATTTTGGGCACTTAAAGGGATACTGAACCAAACATTTCAGTGTCTCTAATAAGTGGCGCACGCTGTTTCCACGAGCCAGCAGTTGCCGGTGCGCGCAAACACACGCAACGAAATTGACATCATAGTCAGCCTTCACATTCGACAACTTAACTCGACAGTGACAATGTATGGAGACTTCGGGCCAAAGGAGAATAAAGACAGACTTTTCATCTCCACATGTGAAAGCTACGTGCTTGATTAGACCAATTAATCGCTTACCGTTTACACCAGACCCCACTGTGTAGATGAAAAGCCCGTCTTTATTCTGCTTTGGCCCGAAGCCCATACATTTCACTGTCATCAGAGAGTTTTAGTAGATCGTTCCGATGACTCCGATAACGATACCCGATACTCTGCACTCGCGCCTTTGCAGCTTACTTATATAGTATCGTTATCGGGGGTATCGGAGGTATCGGAACGATCTACTAAAACTCTCTACTAAGCGCGAATGGGGGATTATGACGTCAATCTCGTTGTGTGTGCTCTTGCGCACACCGGCGGCTACTGCCTCGTGGAAAGATCGTGCGCCACTTATTATAGACACTGAAACGTTTGGTTCAGCATCCCTTTAAGTTGTAAGTATCGAATTGTTTGAACATATGCATAATATCGAAAGGAATGACCCAGCTGGCAAACATGACACACACACCTTACCTTTTGTTAACAAATACGTCGTTTTTCTTTTCCGCTTTAGTATTTTTGATTTTCGATATATTGATGTTTTTCTATGATGTACGTGTTAGCATAGGTGCGTATTTGTTGTGACTTGAAGTAACATTGTCCGAATTCATGTTGCCCCTCCTGCATATGTACCGTCCTCTCAATGGGTGAGCGGCGTTTGGCAACTTCCGGTTCTTTGGGAAATCTTGTTTCACTCTTGACAAACGACAGCAATGAGCTCCAAGCCTGTGCAAGCATGGTTCTCAAACCTCCACACTGTAGTCTTTAGAACCATGCTTAGACAGGCTTGCACATCATCAACGTCGTTTCTTAACAACTAAATAAAATTTCCTAAGGAACGGGAAGTTGCCAAACGCCGTTCACCTATTGAGTTCATTATACAAAGAGCTAGCAAGGGTCACATGACTTGGTAGTCAATAGACTACTTTAAAAAAAATCATGCATTCAACACTGCGTGCGTTGCATTATGGGATCCCTTTGGCCATGGAGAGGAGTGGAACCAGAGAACCCATAACCAATGGGTTCCCAAGATGCTTTGCGCGGCACTGCGCCGCTAGAATCGCTTCGATATTGCGAGCGGTCCATTCTGTGTGTTTCGATATAAAAGTCAACAAACCTTCACTAGCGGCCTTTCATATAAACAGATATAGAATTTGCCTTAACTTATTTAAGCTTTAAATAACTGAAATATAACTATAACTCGAGTTCTCCTAAATATTTCAAGAAAAAACATTCTGCTGCGTTCTTTCTCTGCTTTGTTTTTAACATTTTATTTGGTTCCAACAACTGCACTAAGACACTGGATTGATATGGGACTATTAGATTTGCTTTTACTTTTAACGTTTATACTAAAAAATAATGGTACATAAAAGCACCCACATTCTAATTTAATTAAAGTTATTTTGAGTCATCCGTGGTGGCATTTACATATATGCATTTTTATTAGGAATGTGCGAATATTGTAGTGGTTCCGAATTCGAATCGAATTTGAGCGAATAGTTTGATTCGACCTTCATATTTCTACTATTCAAATTTTCGAATAATTCGACACAATGCTGCTGTAAAAATCGGGGTTTATTCAAGGACGCTGTCTATATGGTGGCCAAGTCCTCGCAGGCCTAGGTTGGATATAAATCAAGCCTGCATTGAGAGGTCGTGACTGACGAACCATTTCAATTAAAATAATTCTGTTTCGCATATTCTTTGAACGATGTAGTCTCGCTCGAGCTCCTCCCAGGTAGCACAGGTCTTTGAACCATAATGTGATTTTTTGTGTAAAAAGTTGGAGCCCTGAAAGCCCGAATTAAAGCACTGATAAAATTGTATCTTGTTGACGATTAAAAATTTACAACGCACAAAGGCAATACAGAAAAAAAAGACAAAGACATTGTTGACGTTTACGCTATTTAATATCCTCTTTCGATCTCGCTTTCTTTTTAATTAAAAAAAACTGTTTACGGCGTGGTTTTGTGTAGCCAGGATGTAGCGGTGAACAACGAAAGTTTGCATTTGCTACCATCTCCTCGCTCCCGTCCCATCTGCCTTCACATCAGATAGGAAAATGAAAGCCACAATCTTGGTAGTACTCAATCGTCTTGAAACGTTGCAGAAAAAAAAAAGTGTTCCCAAAAATTACATCTCCAAATAACAACAACAAAAAATATTTTGCAGGCTGATGTATGACCGCCTACATAATTCGTCTTCTACGCTGAAGTGACGCTTGAGCTAATCTGTAAACGCCCAAAAAGCAAAGCTCAACCCGATAAGGCGAGTGTAAAGGCGGGCCAGACAAGGAAGAGACAAAAAGAAAAGTGCAGTATGGGGAGAGTGGGGAGGAACGGGACGGTGGGAGGCGTGGGACAGCCAATATGTTTCTTCAACCAATAGTTTCAAAACGTTTATTAACTCCTAGATTGATGACGCCTTGGTAGCGGTATATACTTCCAACTGTAATGACGTGCCTGCTTGGCGTGGTGTACACGATGCGAGGCAGTGGTTGCCACTTCGGCCCTCAAAAGTAAGTAGCACACATTTGCTTTTTCTCAGTTCTTAAACTAAAGCGGTCTTCGCCGATGGCTGTAATAAACTAACCATGAAAAGATGCGTTTCTAGGCTGCTTTTAATTAACCACCGCAATTCAAGCTTAACACCTCATCTGCTGCCACAATTGGCAAGTTACCCTGTGCAAGGCAGTTTGGGAGGTATGGGACAGTGTCTCCGTTCTCCCTTTATAAAGACGTGTAACTATGGTGAATAATTTAATTTTAGTTCATATTGCATTTAGGCCACCAATTGTTTATTTTGTTTAAAATGTTACCGCAGTCTTAATCCCCAGTTCAAAACCACAGACTGTCGGAGGGAAAAAAAATGACTGCAATCGGGCCTCATGTCTGATGGAGACCCGTCTGCCTATAATATTCACTTGTAAAAATGTTTGCGCAATCTCGCATGTGTCCTATTCCTCAAAAGGAACACCATTTTTATTCTTGAAATTTATCTTTTTTTTACATTTCTAGAAGTGTTTGGAAAAAGTGCTGTTCAGTTGATGTGAAGGGTCTTTCACCCTATACTTGGGACCGTTAAACTAGTTTCTATGTGCTCATTAAACTACACAAAAAAGTATCGTGCGAAAACTGTCTCATTCCTCCCCACTCTTCCCTGCAGGGCGGGGCCTCTAAACAAGTTTCACAATGCCTGTTAACGCAGAGTGCGCGCAAAACGAAGGCAGCCGGCAAAAGTGCGCGTAGCTCCCGTCATGGTAGCGCTAAGCAGCGCCAGTATCTCCGGGAAACAACCTTTCGCTTGCAGGGAGCAACGGTACTAAGGCCCTCAATTGGGAAACTCACCCTTGACTCACCCTTGAAACCTGGACCGCTGGTGTCCACCGAGACCGAGCAAAATACGATTACAGCGCCACCCTTTAGCGACGAGTTGAAACATGAAAGCTGCTTTACATAGCTACTGCGAGATGGCCCTGCGAGATGGCGCCACGGGCCTTGCCCGCCTCGACGTGCAGCCGTGCAGTTCCCGGAGTGGACGCTGCGGGAGAAATGGCGGCGTTGCGATCGCCATTAGCTCGGTTCTCGAGTACGGATCAGAGCCACTTTTTTAAAGCAGGCTCTATGGCAGTTTCCAACTGAGTGGTTCTAGTAACGTTGGCAGGGAGCGTGCACACAAGGGAATGGTTATAGTGCCGGTAAAGCGAGTCGTCCTTAGCATCTGCTCGCATTAATATTGCGGACTGTGACTGATGTACGAGGCATCAGAGATTATCGCTGTGTACAAATCAATTATAGAAATGAGCCTCTGGCAGCAAAATGGTTTTAGACAGATTGAAACGCGAGTGAAAAATCAGCAGAACCCATCCTTTGGGAATGATTATCTACGTTAATGCGAATAGCATCAAACGGTGCGGAGTTATGCGCGTTCGTCAGGTGGCCGGCACACTCTAGATACGCCAGCCCACTCTTGAGGCGATTCTAAATTTGTTGACACTTTCACAGCCCTGCGCACGATCTCCGCAGCCCAGCACGTGCGTTTGTGTCACTTAGGAAGGCGAGCAAAGCACGCGCCATACGCACAAACACTCAAAATGGTACCGACCAGACTTTCTGGCGTCTCAGCTATACTTCGTCTCACCTTAGTATGGACTATTGTTAGCCGCGCGTGCTAAAAGTGCGAGCTAGTCGCTTTAAATGAAGCCGAGGCGGCTGCACGAGCGCTCGTGCAGCAAGTGCTCTATGCAAGGCAGTCAAGGCTGGTCGCTCGCGCTAGCACAGCCTTCGCGGTTAGTCCATGCTAGGGTGAGACGAAGTATAGTCTCAACAAACGGTACTCTAAACGGTTGTTTATATCTTTACCATAGGACGCGCCTTACAGCGCTGTCACAGCTACCGGTGCGCGCGCGTTCCATGCACGAGGGCTCATTCCGCTCTCGTGAGGGTGAGCACGGCCGCCACATCACCCTCTCCCGAGCGCGGGAGAGGGTGAGCTAGGGGCAGTGCTAAGCCTCACGAGAGCGGAATGAGCCCTCGTGCATGGAACGCGCGCGATGGTAAAGATATAAACAGGTGTTTAGAGTGCCTTGAATGACTGCCTTCATAGCTCTGTGGTTAGCGCGTCTGCCTGCTGATCAAAGGGTCAACGGTTCGAATCCCGCCGGCGCCGGTCTTTTTTATTTATTTATCGACCCGCGGCGTAAGAGGTTAGATAGCCAGATAGATATAGATAGATAGATAGATGAGATAGATACATAGACGAAAAGTGCGTGAAGTATCCGAAGAATGCTGTTCGCATTAAAATCACCTGAGCATGGACGTGTCATATTAGCTTTTTGAATCAGAAGGCTCAATAATGGAAAGTGTTTATCTTGAAAAAAGTTAGAAAGCTTATTGACGGCACGTTTGTGGAACATACGTTAAAACAAAAAATAATCCGATCAAACCCATATAGTCCAAAGAAAATCGTACTGCTGTGTTGAACGGCGTTCGCGGGGGCAACGGGCAAGATATCGACCTCTCCGTAGTGTCTGTCGTATGGTTGTGATATACCACGAAAAGGAATAATGTCTGCGACGCCATTATCCTAGCTGCGAATCTGTATGTACAACGGAGCGTACATTGATTGTGTCTCAATGCTTATTAGACATCACACCGTAGAAGGTAATGTAATAATTTCAAAAGTAAATTCCTTAAATTCCACTAATTAACTTTTAGAATATTCACCTAGCTGGGATATCCTAATTAGAGATGTGCTTACAGTCGTCAAAGTATTCCATAGATGCTGTTAGAATAAAGATAACTAACTTATTTCTCGCAATCTTAAAGGGCCGCTGACAACCCTCGACATCGATACATGTTTGTTGAAAGTAAACGACTGAAAATTATTTTAGGCATCATCCTAAACTTGTGAAGCTTATAAAACGCGTATCTGCACAGAAAAAAACAACATTGTAGAAAGCAATATTTGGAACTCCCACCCGAATCAATGACGTAGATGTCAAAATGACGCACTTCTTAACTTTTTGGGTGACTTCAAACAGAATTGAGTGTGATTTACCTTTCTTTCTCGCCCTCTCAACGATCATGCTCGCGCCCGCTTGCCAACCAGCCAATCACTCGCCTCTCTCGCATTCCCTTGCCACGTGTCCTTTCTCCGCGTGCAGACAACACATCACTTTTCAACTCTCTTTTTTCTTTTTTTGCGATGACGTTTTTGGAAGGGTAGCCCGCGTCACGCTTGTGCATCTGCGGTCCCCGTCGTCGATAATCTCATTCTGAATGAACGACCCTAGAACACACTGCAGGCCAACGGGCCGCCAGCTGCAATCACGAGTCAACTAGAAACATGGTTGTATATTTAATATCTTTGACGGGCGTTGTCAGGGCCGGATGAAGGTACGGGCTAAGGAGGCCTGCAGCCCGGGGCCCCCGACTCTCTGGGGGCCCCCATGACGTGGAAAGCTTCGTAAAAAAAAATAAACAAGGCCTAAAATTATTTTGAAAAGCGATTTTGCTTTGCCGCAGCATTCGAGAAGAGGGATATACAAAGATAATGGCGATGTCAGCGAGGCCAAACGCGCACTTCGCATAGCACACTCCTATCCCTGTACAAAGCCGGCCCTTTGGGTGGGTGACCGGCCCCTTAGGGTGCTTGTCCGCTTTCTTTTGAAAGCGGCTTCAGGGCAAACGAAGAAAACACGCGAGGGGTCCCACAACCTGGGGTTTTTCGCTCCTCCTTTTTTTTTTTTGTCAGGAAGGGAATTGTCATAAACACCTCCCCCTTCACCCTGCTCGGGCTTGTGTCTCGTGCGCGCAAACACCTGTTTTTGAGCAGCGCTTACACTTTGAAAGTGCGGCCTTCGACGCTGCTGGGGAAGGGAACAAAGCTGCATGCCGCCTCCGCGGTGGTCTTGCCGGAGTGCTCCCTAGTTGAAACCAGACGGGAATGGTAAATTTTTTTGTATTTTGAGGCTACTTTCTATTGATTAAAAAATAAAGGAAACTGCAGTATTTCCCAGGTTCATTGCCTTAAAGGAGCTGTGCAACAGTTATAGTGCTTTGCTTAAATAATTTGGGAGTTGGTGTCTCGACCTTTCTGAGTAAAGAACAAAAAACCGCTTTTGCCTGCATGTCCTAGTTTTTATTTTAAAAATGGACAAAGATTGAGGTTTTCGGCGCCTCTCAACTCCTTCACTAACTTCCGAGTCACGTGCGCTGTGACGTCAATGGGGAAGGCGCGGGGTTCCGGTGAAGCTCTCTCTTTAGAGTCATCAGTGAGCAGCGAGAACTCATCCGCTCGCGACCGCGTGACCACGTGCTGGCGGGCGCAGCGCGAACAATATGGTGAAAGGAAGAAAGTCTCATCCGGGTCCGGCCATACTCGTCCGGCCCTGTCCCCCCTCCCCTCCGGCTTCTGGCGGCTGTTCCGCTGCTGACGGTTTTGTGGACCTAGGATAGATGGCGCCACTGAAACTCTGTATAATAAAAGTTTTGTCGATGATACCAGGTTTTTGATGCATTTATATTTATGTTGGAACGACAAGATTTATAGAAAAGTTACCTTTTATCGAGCAGGTATTCGCACAACTTGCTATCTTTCTACAAGACTCCACATTGATGTCATGCTGCGTGTTTCTCATGGCCGCCGCTCGCGGCTGCAGGTCGAGGAATATTCTAATTTTTGCTTCGCGATTACGCGGCGGAATCGCAACATTTCGAAAGAAGGAGGTGTGTTTTCTGTCCTCTGTGACAAGGTGAACAATGTCAAAAGTAGAAAACGCCAATTCTTTCAGCGTTAAAATCGTTGCACAGCTCCTTTAACCAGACATCATTATCATCATCATCGTCGCCATCATTATCATCATTAGGGCCCCTGAAGCGTCCTTAGCCCAGGGCCCCGAAATGCCTTAATCCGGCTCTGGGCGTTGTAATGTGCCGCTTTGATTCACGCCCGACAGCCACGTACTACGTAGTTTGCACTTTGCTCGAGAAGGGGTTGGACTAAATTAAACTTGATGCTTATGGTGTAAAAGCTTCTGAGTCTCAAAGAAAGGAAGCTTGTGATTAGACCTGGCGGCTTTCTCTACTGGCGACGTACGCGACTAAAATCGGTGCTGTGCGACCTTCAACGGTTGGCCAAACGCTCAATGTGACGTGTTGAGTGTGATCTACTTCTGTTAATGGAGATAAGAGGAACATCAGACTGTCAACTTCGACGGTGTAGGTCTAAGGACGCATGACTACGAGTTTCCACCATTCTTCTTACACAGACCACCAAAACTTGTCACTGACAAGCGATGAATCCCGTCGTGACGTCATAGAAACCTTAAGGGTGTTAGGACACGCCAAAAATAAGATGCGAGATAACTATTGGCGACGTGTGCGACCGAAAGCGTCGCTGTGGTCGGCCTTCCACGATTGGCCGAACGCTGACTATGACGCCAGAAAAGGATTTATCATCGACGGAAATAAGAAGAATGAAAGAACTTCAATTTTGACGGTGTTGGCAGTGTTCCTTTGAGAGCGCAATGATTTCAAGCTTCCACCATGCTCTATACCAGGGGTGGCCAAGCTGCGGCTCGCGAGCCGCATGCGGCTCTTCGCGTGTTACCGTGTGGCTCGCGGCTCCCCCCCCCTCTCCCCGGCCTCCTCCCGGTTACACGAGCACTTCTCCAAAAGAAATATAACGCGTTTTAAATCAAAAGACAGGTTGCGGTTTGGTAGTCGTTTGCCACTGCTACCTTACGTACAGTTGGACTGATTTTGACTCTGATAGATCGGAAAGTAGTTCGAGTTTCGTTTACTGCAATGGGCAGAAGTGCTCCCCCCGCGGCTGTTGGAAGTTTCCTGGTTTTGTTTGCGGCTCTTAGGCCGGGTCAGCCTGGCCTCCCCTGCTATACAAACTCATCGAACTTGTTGTTCACAAGGTAATGACGTCACAAGGGGGAACCATAGGAGGGCGCCACCAAAGCATCTCGCCGCTAATACTTGTAGGACCCAAAAGGGTAGTACTACTTCGTCCTTGGGGAAAGTAACTAAGAAGGGGAGTGTCTCTGAGAATGATCTTCAAAAGGGGTAACAGTCGAACTTACTCCATTTTGGCTTTTACTTCCTTACATCGGTCCTTTTCGGGACTAACTCTTTGGCCATCCAATTCATCATTTTGCTCCCTATAAAATTGCTGTAGGGGGACGAACTTTACCCTCCTAAGGGATCGAAATTCGTTAAAGACACCTAAGACTACTTACGTGTAAGAATGCGAAAGCATTCCTACAAGCAGCGCATTCCTACAAGTAGCGCGCCACGTCTTCCTTTTTCCACACGGCGCTCCGGTGGTGACATCACGCTCCCCCACTGCGCAGGCGCGACGCCCCCTCCGGCTCCACGGTTTCCGTGACGATGCATCTGCGTTGCTCTGCTTTTCTTTGTCTTTTATTTTTAAGGCCAGTCC
This sequence comes from Ixodes ricinus, assembly GCA_037355805.1. Classification (NCBI taxonomy): domain Eukaryota; kingdom Metazoa; phylum Arthropoda; class Arachnida; order Ixodida; family Ixodidae; genus Ixodes; species Ixodes ricinus. The sequence continues at coordinate 16,613 of JAZHYW010033772.1, read as the reverse complement.
GCTTTGACCTTGGGAGGGCCCGCCGGCTTCCGTCACGAAGCATCTGATATGACGCGTCGCAGCCAATGGGAATTGATTGCTCGTTTCGCTGTTACAGACAACGCCGGCTTCGCTCCATGGGACAGTTAATGCTTTCGCATTAATAATGGTCCCCAAATGCCGTTAGTAACCGAGTGAAACTTCAAACAGAATGCTGGGTTTGCGCCCACACGCGCTGCATGCACGTGGTACGTGAAAAAATGCAATTGGTTTTAGATAAATTACTCGTGCAGACGCCAACACGTGCAGCGCGTGTAACAACAAATGTATAGCATGCTCACTGGTGCGCGTATTTTGTATATCCATGGCGGTTCTTTGGTGCTCCCGCGGAAGGTGAAGACGGAACAATCAAACTCTCACCATGGATCCCTCCACACCTTTCATTACCCGAATAGATCTGACGCCTATGCCCGTGGACAACATTCTGTGGCATTTTTTTGACGATTGGAGGAGCGTTGAGAAGGAAGTCGCCCACTGAGGCTAACTAACTTCCGGCTGTCTGAGCATACATTTTGATTCACGCCCGACAGCCACGTACCACGTAGTTTGCAATTTGCTCGAGAAAGGGTTGGACTAAATTAAATTTTATGTTTATGGCGCAAAATCTGCCTAAACGAAATAAGCACTAAATCAGCACTAAATAAGCTACGCTTAAGAGTAACGACACTTCAGTCATCATGGTGCTTTAAATCATGGTTGCCAATTATCTGAAACTTTATTTGAAATCGCAGGAAACGCTTTAGTGACTTCCAAAAACGTTAAAACAGTTCGCGACAGAGCCAACCAAGGTCACCTGAGCTTCCCAACACCGCACCGTGGTCACGGTATCAACCGAGCGCGCGCTTAAAAGCATGCTTCAAAGGCTCCGGCAGTGCGGTACGCGGTAACGGTTTGCTAAAAGTCCCTAAAGTCAGGTAGCTTCGCGTCTACCTACTAATCAGAACTCGGTGCTCTGGCGTCCCCGGGTGCTTTCATCCCTCCTCTCCCTCAGTTTCTTGCTGTGCACCTTTTACTTTACAGTATGTTGGAGCAAATACCATAAGCGCGAGCGGGTGCCTAATACTTCCTGCAACCAGGTCCCGTTCTAAATCAAGGAGCTCAATTCTGTAGCATTTGCCCCAGTGCACGTCAAAACGGAATATTATAGCAATCGTCGCATATCACAATAGACCTTTCGCTAAATTACCCGAACGGCAAAGAGAATGTTGGGAACGTAGGTACACACACGCTGCACGTGCTCCCCTTCCCTATAGAAAATACTCGAAATAAATAACCAAAATAAAGCACCCGTGGAACGCGCGTGTGAAGTGCCATTTGTTTTAGATTTTTGATTTCGAAAAGTTAGAGCTGAAGACGCCAGCACGTGCAGCGCAGTGTACCATCTTTTCGATGCTTGGGTAATTCGGCTAAAGATCTATTCTCGAAGTGCCCTTGCGCCTGAACAGGGTGCTTTCCTGCAAATATAGTCCCTCGACGGGGAAGCACCCACATATTCTCAAGTCGCATTCGTACACCAGACCACACCACAGGGGCGACACCGTAAATATTTGTATGTATGCGCAGAATTCAACACTGGGTAACGAGCTAATATCACGCCTGTTTAAAGTGAGATTGAAGCAGAGATAAAATATAAAATCACAAAACACCAAGAGAGAGAGAGAGACAGACAGACTAAATATGTGCCTTCAAAAAGTTGTCCTGTGTCTTCCTGAGGTAAAAGTGGCGAACGACCACACAAAATGCGCCGCGTTTGAGAGCAGCAGCTGTTGCACTGTTGAAAGCATACCTCGGCAAACTCACTCACACTCACCGCGTGATTTTGAGTGATTTCGTGAAATGACTCTGAGTACGTGAGATGATATTAAGTGACTCCATGATATGAGCCCGAGTTCGTGAGATGACATTAAGTGACTCCGTGATATCAGATCGTGATGCGACATCGAGTGAATCCGTGTTGACATTGTGAATTCATCTGCTTGCAATCAAATGTGTTGGAACTTGAAAGCGAGATGCGCGGAACTTTTGGTTTCTTGCTCAAACAAATGTGCTTGACCTTGCGCGCAGGATACCACGTGTTTGCGCACGGCGCGAGTGCAAAGGCGCCTTCTCAAAGGAAAGCTCTCGCGTGGGGAGGTTCAGCTGCCGTCGCGGTCGGGGGACGCTCACGGGGGCAGACGTTACACTGAAGTAAACTTGATGGCGGCGCGTGGAAAAGGAGAGCGAAGTGTTGGCGTGTTGGCCTTCGCTCCTTCTCGCATCGCGCGCGCGCGTTTTTGACTGCCGTGTGAGAGAGGGCTGCACCAGAGCCGTTTATACTGAGAGAGTTTGGCCTTCTCAGAGGCCGACGTACAGTTTGCGCTTTCCACTTCGCTTCTCGCCTCAAAGTAAGGAGCATCTATATCCTGTCACATTAGGCTCGTCAGATTAGGGCAAGCTCCGTCATATCACGAATCGTCTGATGAACCCCCGCCCAGTTATGACCGCTCACTTCAGCCTCGCCCACTTTAATTTCAGCACACCTGGATCGAATCTGATGCAAGCGTCAGACATGTTCAGCCAATCATCTACCTGAGCCACGCCCCAGCTTGTTTTGACATGGACAAGCATCGTAAAGGTGTGCGGTCGTGCAATCAGAGCAGCGTGGAGCACGTTATAGACCTCAGGTTAAGTCCCAGGCGGCACTGGATAAGTTACCCCTCCACAGTGTCGAACCATGCCGCCGAATCAAAAAGCCCGATTTGTTTTTCCTCATTTAATACCAAAGTGAAAGGCGGGGACAATTACGAAAGGGTCTGTACCAGTACACCAGCTTATAGGAATTACAGCATACTTCCCATGATAAAGGACGTCTGAAAAAGGGAAATATACTATTTAACACCACCTCTCTGCGCCAGAGTGAGAGCCCGCGGCTACCTAACCTTACAGGTACACTTTTCTGTTTTCTACACCAAAAGACGAAGCCCGTCTCCAAACCTGGAAAACAGATATCAACGGATAGATTCTAGTATTGTGTCAACTTTATTTTGAAAGCCGTTTTAGTCACGGGATACCGTTACATCCATGTCCAGTCGAGACACTCCACGATTCTACGAAGGCATACTTTTTTCTGAAGAACATCACCGTGGTCCGAGTTGATCCTCGTAGCGGAAGACCGTTACATAACATGTGATAAAGCTCAATGGGTGGAAAAGCGATCAGCAACAGCAGCAGGCGACTGAGTACTGTTGACCGCCATGAAGACCAGATGAACCCAGCACATGCGGCGACGCAGCAAACGCCGCGCGGCTTTTCGCAGAAATTTTGATTAGATTCGATGACTGCGCCATCTACTTCCGTCCTGGATTTCTGGATTGAATCGATGCAGGCAATAAGCACACCTCCCCCTTCAGCCGCCTCATCGTGTGGCTTACACCATAGTTACAGTAGCGCTCATAACTGTGATTAAACCAACAACAGTCGACTCAATGCGATCGGCCGGAGTTACACGGCGGTGCCGTCATTGAGCCGCCCGCTAACGATCATTGCATTCAACTGAGCTGGGGCCCTATGTTGCGCTTTTTGGACTCCCAGGAGACTAGGGAGAAGGAAGTGACGTCAACAACGCTCTTTGGATGTTGATTGGTGGAGTCGCTGATGATGGTATCTGCAGAAGAAAAGAAAGAAGAAGTTTCCGCGATGCGTAATGCTGCTAAGATACGTTCATTCACACCTACGTCACTTCCTTCTCCCTAGTCTCCTGGGAGTCCTCAATTAACTCATGACAAGGCGGCGTCCGCCGCGCCGATGACCAGCGACAGGCAAGTACTTACAGTTGGGGAGGTATATGGAAAGTATCGTAGCACCAAATATTGTCGGAAGAGGTATGACTCGGGGCCAGAGCTGCCGCTAGAACGATCACGACACGTTGCAGAAGTCAAAGCTCGACGAGGGCGGCCACTGTGATATCGCTGGCAATAAGACTTCCGTTATGTCGACTTTAGTGGACATAACGGAGGCGACATGATGCTGTGGAGGAACACGCCCCAACGATGACCAAAACCAAGAGACACTACTGTACGAAAAGAAGAGCTGACTTGGTGCCAACAGCTGCTTTAATTAATCTTCGAGGACCCTCCCGAGGGTGACCAAAGCAACTGTTGGCGCCAAGTCAGCTCTCCATTTCGTCCAATAGACCCTTTTATGAAAAATGCCACCATGTGGTGCCCCAGTCTTTGACGTCCCAGAGAACTTCCGGTTTACAAAAAGAATGAACAAAGGCCACCTTAACACCGCTGCTTGAAATGTAGATGAAACGTTTAAACACCGATTCTCAGGTGGACGCCAAAAGAACGAAGGAGTGTGAGATCTGTTAAAATATTTCGAGTCTTGTCAAACCAGAATGACGAAAATAATCCCTGGAGAAAGGGAACACGGGGGACAAAAGACAAACACAAATCTCCAAACACAGCTAGGAGACTGGTGCGCGACCCAAAAAATCCGCCCGGTCCTGGTATCGAACCAGGGAACTCTTTTGGATTTTTCGGTAGCTTGCCAGTCACCTAGCTGTTTGGAGATTTGTGTTTGTCCTTTGTCTCCACTTGTTCGCTTTCTCCAGGGATTCTCTTCGTCATTTTTGTCCAACCCGCTTGCACCTTCGCATTTAATTGCATTATCATTATAACTTGCAAACCAACTTGCCCCTCCAAGATGTTATATTGTACAGCCGAAGGCCCACGTTAGATCTCCAACTTTGTTGTCCGTGTAGCATTTATGCTTTCTAGCACTGGTAACATAAGCAAGCACAACAGGCTTGCAAAGACGGTGCGACCGGAAGTCACTTGGGACTCAAGCAGCAGTTCATGTTTGTAATCAGCAAAAGGGTTTTAGTCATCGTTGGGGGTGAGTCCCTCCACAGCGTCATGTCGCCTCCAGAAACTTCCTACCTCTATGGTTATGTCTCTCTTGCTTGAATCCGTGTAAAAGGTTCTAATTATCACTTTTCACACACAAAATAATAATAATATATATATATATATATATATATATATATATATTGTTTTAAACATTTTAATGATTGAAATGTCTGCACATAATTCATTTGCGTAGTAGTAGTAGTCGTAAACAATTCTTATTTGTTTACGACTACTACTACTAGTAGCTACGGCGGCCTGAACCCCCTGGGTCCTGGCGGCGTCTTCGGCCAGCTGGACTAGTTGGTTCTGCACCGAGGGGTCGGCGCAGAGGAGTAGGGCTTCCCAGCTCTCCTGGTTGTCAATCTTCTCCAGTAGGGGGTGGGACTTGCGGTCGATCCTGCTGCACTCCCACACCATGTGTCGGAGGTTAGCGTGGCCGCCGCAGAGCTTGCAGTTTGGCTTGTACTTGTCGGGGCACCATTTACTGAGTAGCGAGGCGCTCGGGAAGGAGCCCGTCTGGAGGCGGCGCCATGCCACCGACGTCCTCTTGTCCAGCCAGGGGTGCGCGAATGGATAGCGTAACCTCTCGCCAGCGTAGTGATCGAGAATGTCATTGAACGTGACCAGCCTGTCGCCCCCCGTCAAAAAGGCCAGAGAAGGGTCCAGTGGTGCCCCGGCCCGGTGAGTGAGTTCTCGGGCCGCGCCGTGGCCCTTCTCGTTGCCGGGGAGCAGACGAGTGCGCCGGTGTCCAGATGAGCTGTATTCTCGCTGACGCCTTCTCGGGGTCGCCCAGGACCCTGAGCGCGGCTGTAGAGATTCTGCCTTTGGCGAACTGCCGGATTGCTTGCTGCGAGTCGCTGACGACTATGCGTGCCCCCTGACTCGGATCGCGAAGGCGATGGCCACCTCCTCTGCGACTTCCGGTTCCGACGTCTTGACACTGCAGCTCGAGATCACTTCCCCTTGTTGGTTGACCGCGGACCGGTTGCGACCATGGCGCCCCCGCCGTCGCTGGCAGCGTCCGCATGGAGGACGCCCTCCGCGATGCTTAGCCGTTTCCCTAGCGCCTTGACTCGCGCCGCTCTGCGTTCCGCATGATGTGTCGGGCGCATGTGCTTCGGGATGTTTGCGTATGACGAGGGCCTCACTGACCCGCCTAGGGATGTCGGCCTTCTCCCCCGTTTGCTTCTCGTAGCGGATTCCAAGGCTGGCCAAGATGTGGCGGCCCGTCATACCATCATTGAGTAACATTAAAAAAAGATAATGTGATATCAGTTTTGGTTTCGTTTCGGTTTCAACCAGAGTTTCTGCGTATAGGCTCCCTACGGGAGCCAGAGTTGCGCGTTCACACCCGGAGCGCCGGCTTTCCTGCACAGGCCATGTTGATCCCTGCCTCACGTGACTGCATTCGGCGAATAGCGGCGCCGCGCGTTCGAGGCGTGCGGCACGCTCAGCAGGGGAACGTACGCCGGGGCGCATGCAACCTCTACTTTGCTGCAAGACACTTGATCCGGCTCTTCACGTGATCGGATCTCGGCGAATAGCGGCGAGGGCGGCACACGGCACGTGGAACCAAACGCGCAACTCTGGCTCCGCGTGAAGCGCCGTCGAGTCAACCACCAGCATGGCGTATACCCGTGTTCAACGTCATCAGTTGACGTAGGTGCAAGGCATGTATAACACCGGACAACTTAGTCGAGCTCAATGGCAGTTGGGAGATGCCAACGATCGTTGGCTTAATTAGTGACAGTCTGAGAGAGCTAGTGTAATCGTAGTGACTCTGTAGAATGATTTGTGTGCACGAGATAGTTGAACCTTTAGTGAGCGTTTCAGTGAATATCAGTTTAGAGAAATTCTCTTTAATCGTGAAGGGGACGCTCCAGCAAAAAAAACATGCTCCCCTGCTTCGCGCGTGGTCACTAGAACCCTCCTCCTCCACCTCCTCCTCCCCTCCCCCCTCCCTCCCCCGCCGTTTACGCGTCGCTCTTGCGGAAACAATCTGTGGCGGCTCATTACAAAAGCGTATTAACCGCGGCCGAATTCGCTAAAGGAGGCTCATCGCCATTTTCTCTAAACTGAGCTTCTTTATGAGGCGATTCGATAAACTGAGTCGGTAAAACGGCGTTCGCTAAAACAAGCCTCTCTAAACCGAATGCCTCCGGCTGAAAACCACACGTTCGCCCATTTGCCAGCACTGAAGACAACTTGTGATGTTTCCAATTCAGAGGTTTTGCATGGGACATTCTCTTGTTTGGCACAAAACTCGCGGGCTACGTTCGCGACGCTACTAGAACGAAGTGCTGCAAACGATCGTAAGTCTGGCGAAAAGCAAAGCGGAGTTGACCAAGCGCGGGAGCAAGCATGCAGCTGTAGCAGACGACACGAGCTCACGGAGGCGCAGTAGCCATGGCAACGGAGGGTGAACAAGTGACGCGGCCAATGGTGGTCGCGTGCTCCTTTCAGCGCGCGCTTCGGCTACTCACTTTGCAATCGCGGGGCGGGAAAACGCCGATCACACCAAAACTATGTGGCGTACACTATTTTAAAAAGCAGAAAAAAAAAGAAAAAACCTGATGGCGGTTGTTTTTTAAGTTGAACGAGAACGGCAATTCTTCAAAGTCCGGCTCGATTTTGTAGCTGGGCGCGATTTGGAAACCGCCAAGACCTCGTAAATATTTTTAAGCATATTTTCTCAGTGAATTAGATGCTAATATTTAGAGGAAATAGTTTATGGTATAAGTATATGCAACTCAAAAAAGTGGTTTTCCAAAAATACTTTGTTCACGATTTTTTGGTTTTCAAGGACCGCATTTTCCCTTAAATTAGTTGTGTTACACGACTGTTACACTGTTGTTTCCACACTGCCATTACTGTCCTGGTGCACAAGTACCTCCAGAAAGGGGGCAAACTGGAGGCACCCATTTGACCGAAGCTCATTTTAGCGAACGCTAAGTTGAGAAAATGGCGACGAGCTTTCGCTTAGCAAATTTGTTTTTATTGAAACAATTCGGGATTTGACGACACAAAACTTTTTGCGTCTCGCCTGGTTTACGGGGGACAGAGGAGGGAGGGCCCAAGGCTTAGGTAAACGCGCCTCAGCGTATCAGGAGTTCGCCTTCCTCCCGTTTTGATAAATGGCATTTCTCTGAATTGAGGCTCCGCTTTCTCTAAACTAAGCTTCGGTAAAAGTGCCCTTCTCTAAAACGTGTTTCGATAAATATCGTTCACATACAGACAGTACATTTTCACAAGGGAGGGACAATGAGCCTATTACCATCGTTTTCAAGTGCTCCATCACCAAGTTTACCCAGTAAAGCAAACTGGGCTTCCCATGGGGCATCCCTCAATTTGACAATACATCATCATCATGCAGTACAAACTTTCTTTATCACGTTGTGATACAGCATTATCAAACAAACACCTGCATCTGCAAGAGGTTACAAGTGTGGCTAGCAGTTTGGAGAAGCGTCACCATCCCAGGTCGTTTATTGGTGATACTCAGAGATGACTGCCTAGGGGAAGTGAGCCAGGGGAAAGGAGAAGATCCGTCGTGTCAATCTCCATATGTCCAGGGCGTGTCAGATGCAAACAGAAGAGCCCTACGTCTGTTGGGTGTGCAGACCGTTTTTAAACCCCATTACACTTTGTCAAAGGCTTTTGCCAAGCCCAAAGACCGCACCCCCAGAAGTGCAAAGCGGGCTAGTGTATAAATTGCAGTATGGTGATTGCAACATGACATACATTGATGAAGCCAGTACAAAGAGGGTCACCAAGCTTAATCAAGGAACACGGAAGAGGCGTGGCGAAAGCCACGCACGCTACACGCACGAAGACGGAACTCAATGAGCACTGCTGGACGACAGGACACATATTCAATTTCGACAATGCCATAACATTGGCAAGAGAACAGCACTGGGGCCCAAGCAAGCTTCTGGAGTCGTGGTTTGTCCGGCGTGACTGATCAGTGTGCAATACAAACCGCAGCCCTCTACCGGATGTTTTCAAGGACATTCGCAAAAAGTAGTGACTGCTGGGCTCTCGCCTCATTTGTGTTAATGTATATGGAAGATGCCACCTGCATAGGTAGCGAAATGTGTGTATTTCTGTTGATGTCTCTGTTATGTTAAGCTGGAGTAAACTTTTTAAGCACACGCAGGAAGACAAGACACCAAATTTGTACTAACAAAACCTGGGAACTAAGTTTAATGAGCCTCTTTTGTACAAACACCGGAAAATTAGAAAAGCATCTACTATTTTCGTACAATTGTCTTCATGACGTTCTCACCAAGTGGGCTGAAATAAAAAAAAAAATATTTCATTACATGATTTTGATTGAAGGACTGTATGCTATAACATGTGTCATGAAATTTCTCAATTTTGATATGACCTCAACATTTCAGCCCCAGGTGATGATGAAATTGAGATCACTTCTACATGTTTGCTACTTTGCAACATACCAGGGAAAGCGATAAACGGTAGCACATCTTATTACTGGTACAGTCATGTCTCATTAATATGGACACCTCCACTTCCCTCAAAAAGCGTCCATAGTGTGAGTTGTTCATAATAATGGGACAACAGTGTGTTTACAGTCCGTAAACCCGAAAATGTTGTCTATATACAGTCAGCGAGGTATCATATTAACGGGGTCCGTATTAACGAGACATCACTGTATATTAGAAGGCACAACCATGCCACAGTAGCCATCATGCTAGCCTTACCAAGAGTGGGAGAATCTAACACTGTTTAAATCTGTAATAGGGCAAGACAGGTGCAATGTATATACCTTGTAAGGTTCACTCCCCCACAAGAAATTTAGTGTTTTGAATTATAAACACCTTCGTTATCTTGGTTATAAAATAGCATAGTACTAGTATTGAGTGCTCTGTATTCAAGAGGATGCTGCTCCACACAAGAATGTATCATAAAAGATTGCAATGTTTTTGATTGAATGATATCAAGAAAGGTGTTGTGAACATGTTTCTTGCAAACAAAAATAGTAAGGATGCTTCCTATTCTTGACAGCACTGGAGCCCTCATAAAGCCCTGAACAGATTTTTTAAAACTGGGGATACCCGATTCTCAGATATTCCAAACTGTAAGCTGCTTTTTCTTTTTCCCGAGGTGCATTTATTGAACAAGGTGCATTTTTATAGAGAGCCCTTACAACATAAACACAACACTCCTAAAACTAAAATACTGAACACAAAAAACCATAAGTAGTTGCATACCAAAGCCAGCCTTCCGAGACCAGAGTGAAAGATGTGTCCTAAAATCATCCGGCTAATCCAAAAAATACAGACCAAACATGTTCATATTCGGGATCTTCATTCAATGCAGACAGCGAAATTTCTTTCAAGAAGTTTATATCTTAATTTGATTTTGTTCTAATTAGAGTAAATGAGATATATTTGCTCTTCAGTGTGCTGCAATGTGATAGTGTGAGGAACAACCTTACGCAGTTATTCAACGCACCCGAGTTCATGTGACACATGCCGTAGCCTTTCATGGAACGCAACACAGAAATTCTGTGCAGTGCACTAATATTAGTTCCACTTATAACTAACTTCGGTTATAACAAACACATACTGAAGAGGTGACAAACTTTGAGCAGCGCTTGTCGCATGTATATGTTACCGTTGTTCACTTATAAGAAACTCATTGGTAAACAAACATATTCTAGCGAGGAAGAAGAGAAGGAAGTGGCGCACGGGGGTTGGAGCACGCGGCAAGATCGAAAGCGGATGCCTGGTCCGTAATTAAACAGTTTTGTAAGCAAAATGCACTTCATTTGGTGTCAGAAGTGCAGCCCTGTCCCAGTAGGCTGCCTCTTGTGAGGATGGAACCTGTCTCTACTCCTGGAGGGACCGCACACCGAGTACCAGCAGCACTGGAAATCTGGCCATCTTGGACCCGCCTCCCAACTCTTGGCACTTCTCTCATACTACCTGGAACAAGCCAAAGCCTCATACGCTCGACAAGAAAACCAGCTCTTGCAAAGTGCAGTGTCACACTTTGAAGACTCGACGGCCTCTGTCACTGAACGGCCGCAGTGCGTGGAGGCCAAATTCTTTGGATCCGAGGAGCTCTGTGCCATGCCAGTCCAAAACCCATTGGGACTCTTTAGTCTGCGCCACCCTAGACATTCGACGGCAGCACTCCTTGGGGCATTATATTTCCCAATTCAACATCGTCACGGTTGCATACAACTGGCCAGAGGCTCAAAAGGCTCAATCAAGTCTTGGCTGCCCATCTAGCCGGGCCAGTGTTGAATCTAATGCATTATTTGTCACCTGAAGCTCCACAATCTCACAAGTGCTTGGTCACAGCATTAGACCAGCGCTTCAGAGAAGGGCCGCTCCGACGTCTGCACCATGCAACAACTTCGCAGCTGCCGTCAGTCTCCAGAAGAGACAATCTCGCATCTCTCGGATGACATGAACGCCTCGCTTGTCCTGCATTAATCCCCGGCTGCCCACAAGAAACAATTGAGGCTGTCGCCACCGTGGCATTTATTGATGACATCTTGTCTGTCGAGGTAGAGGATTTACTTTATCTAGCATGCCCGAAGACTCTGCGGGCAGCGCGCATTTGTGCCTTGGAGGTACAAGCCGCTCGACAGGCATCCGATTTACGTGTCTGCAGACTGAGAGTAGCACTGCAAGGACGCAGGCACCTCCAGTTCTCATTTACTGAAATGGCCACCTGCAAAATCATTTGCGGGCGCAGTGCCCGAGGCGTGACGTTTGCAATAAGAGCCGAAGTTCGACAACGGTGAATCCAACAAGAATGACGCCAACTTGTACTTTGGCTTCGTCTCCGACTTCCCTCTACATCCGGGGCGTTGTCGACAATGTGCCAGTGCGCGCACTTGTTGATAGTAGGACAACAATGTTTGTAGTCCGCCCGGAAGTTTTGCTGAAGGTGAACCGAGTCGACCAACTAAACTCCGAAAGCTGCATTCTTCAAACCACAACGGGGGAGATGGTAGCTGTCCTGGGCTGCACAAAGGTGCCTTTCATCGTGGGAAACCCTCAAGTTGAGGTGCCTTTTATTACTGCGGCTGTTGAGGCGTTGATACAGTTTTTAGTACAGGCGACGCCAATTTGGGCTTGACATCAGCAGCAACACACCAAATAGGAACGGGACAAGCTAGCCATGTGCGACAGCTACCCAGACGCGTCCCCTGGCATGGCAGTCATATGTCAACGACATGGACAAGACAATGCTACAACAGGGCGTGACTGATCCCACATGCGCCCCTTGGTCTTCACCAGTCACGCCAGTAAAGAAAAAGGAAGGGTCAGCACGCTTCTGCATAGACTATCAATGACTCAATGATGTCGCTAAGAAATACTTTTTCCTTGCCTCAAACCGACGACATCTTGGATGCTCTATCAGGCTGCACGTGGTTCTCCACGCTTGACCTAAAAAGCAGCTATTGGCAGGTCCCAGTGCACCAGAAGGATCGCGAGAAAACTGCATTCACTGCAGGTAATGGCTCTGTATCAATTTAGAGTGATGCCATTTGGACACTGATGGTTGGATTTCCTCATCTGGTAATAATGCTGCCATGCAAACTGTGTTCCCAGGTGTTCCATACACTCTAGCCCAGAAGGAGGATACCTCAGCGTGAATCGTACAATAAAGAAGATTCGTCAACGCTTCTACTGGCTGCAGTGCCACAATGATGTAAAACAGTCGGGCCCTTAGCGTGACACGTGTGCATCACGTAAAGGGCCTCACATAAAACAGCGTGCACGACTTCAGCAGCACGTAGCGGGAGTACCTTTCGAACACGTTGGCATTGACGTGCTGGGGCCATTTCCTCGATCCAAACTGGGAAACAGGTTTCTGTTTGTCACTGTCGACCATTCTACCAAGTGGCCAAAGGCCATTCACATTCCAAACCAGGCCACCCCGAGATTGCTGACGCTCTGGTGAAGAATTCGATAAGCAGGTATGGAGCGTCCCTGAGCATCCACTCGGACCGAGGCAGAAGCATAGCCTGGCTGTGGAGGTTTGTTCTTGACAAGATGCCAGTCAATTTAATTTGCAAATGAGCATCACCCTTGCTAATTGATGATTTTAACGCGATAGCGTTAAGGAGCTCATGTCGCAGAAAAAGCCGATGTCGGTGGCGTGACTGGAAAATCCTGATTGGTCGATAGGGTCATGACGTCAGAGCTACATGCCCTCGCGCAAGAATTTCAAACGAACCACAATGCTCACGTGAAACGTGACATGACGCGTGGAATGAGAGTGATTAAAACATGACATGTAATGTGAATTAAAGGTCGCCGTATTTCTCAAATGATTTCACTTTTTAAAGTAATTCCTTTGCCTCAAAACAAAACAAAAAATTAAGAATTTTAGGCGGGTTTTGATCTCACGACCATTCGGTTGCGAGTCAGGCACTTTTGACTAGGCCACGCGAGGCACGCTTGCGCGGCAAATGAGACTGCGATGCAAACGAGGCCCGTTAACGCTATCGCGTTCCACTTTTTAAGGCGAAGCTTAAGCGTCCTCCAAGATTCTTTTTGTTAAGTAAAACGAAGTAGTGTTTCACGTTCTACTCGACATGGCAGCCACTTAATTGGACACTTTCTGACGGTTTGCGTGCGTAATCGTCATAGTTCCGCCGCGCGCCGCGCCCGTTTACTTTGTTTTTGTCCAGCCCACAGACACATAAAAGTAATGTTCACCCCGTAAAAGAGGCAATAACCGACTTCTATATGTTTGAGAAGTTATGTGTGTGAGGAACACATAGTCATTTAAATTAGCTTCAAAATAAAAAAAATGTGTGTAAGGCGCCGTCCCATATCGCTTACAACGTGCCTGTCGAGAATAAAAACGCCGGAAAAGATTGGCAGAACACCTTTCAGATAATTTGGGGGCATTGCTTTAGGGTGGTAGGCTCTTTATTTATGTTGTGAAATATTCGGTTAGTAATCAAATATATATATATTTTTTTTATAATGATCAATAAATTTTACCTTATAAAGTTAACATAACCGCTTGAGACCGACGCGGAAGGACGATACTCGAAACTACGCGAGCTGTGGAGTCTGCGTAAAAGTGTTTTTCTGTTTGCTGATTGGCAGTGTGAAATATCGGCTTGCAGGGTACGCCAAAAAGGACTTTGTGCTCCCATGATAGATTGGAAGTCAAATGCGCGAAATGTTCAAAAAGAAAGAGATGATTAATGTTATTTTTCTAAATAATCCCTTACAGAACGACTTACTGCCAAAAGAGATGCGTAAAGATGCACGCAATGAAATTCATAAATTTACATAAATAGCGCAAAGGACAGACGAATATTCCGAAAATCTTAGCGTAAATCAAATTTCATCAGCTTGCATGAGCTCGAAACTTCGCTAGATACTGCATCGGGAGGTTAATGTTTTATTCGGTTTTACCTGTACTTGTTTTGGGCCCTCACTTTACAACACTATGTTGAATAGTCATGCGCCCTAACATTTCTCTAGGCTGCCATATATCATCGCGAGACTGTTATAAATACTGCACAACTTTACAATTAGGACATCTATTGCTACTGTTGCGAAACTCACATTTCACCAGAAAGCTGAACTGGAAATATTTTTATAGCTCCTTTAAGCAAAATACAGAGGGGGTCGAAACCTGGCACTAACTTGAGAATGATGCTCGTCTGGGACTTACAGCGACTGTCAACGTGCGGCTGTCCCTCTAAGGTCACTAAAATCTTTTTTTTTGATGTTCCTTCTTTTTATGTATCGTCATATTAATAAGTCGCATTTATTCATTTCAATACTTCTATTCTCGGGGACATCTTTCGGATGCAGTTCAGCAACAACGAAAAAATGTTTGGGTGCCTCAATAATGTAAAATTGGTCTTGAAATTTTTTTGTACTTTCAATAAATACTGTTAAGAAGTAACCCCTGACGTTGATAGCTTGCGAAAACATCCATTAGTTTCCCCCTCCACGTAATAGCAGATGCAGAAAAAATGAAGGAAAGAGACAGCTGTCGAACCCCTCCTCAACTAGCCATTTGAACAAGCGGCCAGCAAAAACTTGGGCCGAGCTTCAGATATCGTTAGAACTGGGCTATTATTATATTTAATCGACATGAGCCGTTATCCAAATGTTTGTCGATGCTAATTGTCATGAACCCGAGCACTTGACTAAAGGTTTTGAAAATCGCTTACGTCACGGTGTCACGTGACTCTCGGTACAAAATCGTGATGTCATGTTACGTCATGCTGTCAACAAGGTTAATACATCTAGTGACTTCCTCAAATTAAATCGAGTTGACGCGGTAAGTCACGTGACGTCACGAGGTCACGTGACATTACTTGACAACATGTATTGACACCATGACGTCACGTGACAACGTAACAATGGTTAATCATAGTGCCAATACAAAAGCGCCGCGAAAACCCAGAATTTATCATACATTAGCAATTTTGTATATGACGTTTTGATCAATTTATAGAAATACAGCCGCCAATTATTTATTCCCATATGTTGATCTTGTGATACTAAAAAAAAATTGCCTTGAACCGTTTTGAACCGGTCACCGTTATATTTTTTCGGTTCGGTTCCGGTTCAGTTCCAAGATGGCGGCGAAGATTTCGGTTCGGTTCAATTCCGGTTCGGCTAAAAATAACGGTTCTGTTCCGGTTTTCGGTTCCGTTCCGCTTCGACACCCTGCTTATGGCGGCCATTTGTCTTCAACATTAGGTACAATTGGCTTCTTGTCCCCATAAAGCCTCTCAACCTCACTTCAAAATCCCTAGCATGATGAAAACCCCGAGACTGCGGGCAAAAACGGCACATACACTGAAAGGTCTCAAAAACAGCTGTGCACGTGTAGTATGAATGCGTGTGTCGTTTTAACTGCCAGTCTCGGGCTTTTTATCGCGCTAAATATTCTCAAACTCGTTTTCGCCGATATAATCCGTTCAAAATCCCCCTCTCTTCTGGCTATTTTAACCATGGGGAAAGATAGCCGCTTACCAACAACAAACCGCCCTGATCCAGCACATTCACAACGCCTCACAGGGTGGTTATTCAACAATAGATATTTTCCTTTCTTTGTCTCTTACCGCTCTGCTTTACGGCGGAAGCTTGAGAGTCCTGGAAGCTGCCTTACGCGTTCTAAACGGAGTCAAACGGGTCTCATTTTCGTCACCGCGAGAGCGAGAATTAATCTGCCCCTCACGGAACGGGCCAATGTCATCTTAAAGACACAGACTCTTGTCTTAAGACAGTGAATTAATTTCTGAGAGTTTACGATTGAATTTGGCGAAGGGCAGCTGGCACGCCCCAGCGAAGGACTGATGATTTCCCAAAGAAAAACTAAGAGGGTCCTCGATTTCAGAAAAAAAAACAGTAATAACTATAATGTATAGGCACTTTAAAAATTGTGTATTCAGTGGTATTGTATCTTAATAATAGGGGTGTCGTAATCGCCAATTACAATATCGACGTGGCCCCGCCCGTTGTGACGCGCCGAGCGCAGGAGAGCGCGAGGGAGGTGAGAAAAACTAGCAAAAGTGACGTCATCGGCGGGGTTGGGTTACCCTTGTTCCCCACAAAGCGGATTGATGCCGACAAAGACGTCACAACGCTTTCGACAAAAGCAGGCGGCAGAGTGGCTCGCCACGTGCCCTGCGGCAATCGCTGCACGTATTTTTCA